>JAOEHY010029834.1:60643-85670 GCA_025447955.1 Psilopsiagon aurifrons | reverse complement strand
ATGCATTTGTCTGGAGCCGGGGGGGGGGGGGCAAGAGTAACTTTTGCTCCCTGAAATCTGCTGGACATGAGGGAATAGGGAAGGCAAATAAGCAAAGCAAAGTTAAGCTTTCTGTATAGAGCTGGAAGCTTAACGGTGCAGATTATAGCAGCAGGTGATGAGTGGTTCCAGCTTCTGCTGTGTAGGCTGGGAAAAATCCTGTTAAACCACAAAGGTGCTTTAGCTCCAGCTCCCCACTCCTGACATGACTGAGCTGAAGGGGAAGGAAGTCTTGGGGCAAGCTCAAGGAAAGGTCAACAGCTTTGTTTATGGCCTTAAATAATCTATTAAGTGCCCATCTCCGAAGCCGCTGATGCTGAGTACAACGCGGAACCAGGGAGGGCTCACAAGCAGGGCAGAGGGAGCCTTGTTTTGAAGCCCTCCTTCACGTCCGGGCTCCTCAGCATCCCCCAGCTCCGGTCCCGACAGGCTTGTCCTTCACCAGGAATTGGAACTTCCCAGCGCTTCCCACCCCCATCTGCCCCAACACTCTTTGGAATGCAGGCTTGGGCTCGGGCAATCAGTAGGTAATCTTGTCAGCATTACTTAGAGAACCAAGCTCTGTCCTGCCCATCTGATGCTCTGTGCAGCAGAGGGATAATCACGGCTCCCTCTTGAAAGGAGGGGAGAAATTAAGGTTGACTTTGGCACAGGAAAACAGGCAATCCAGAGATGACAATGTGCCACAAGAGCTTAAAGTGAGCATCAACTAACTCAGACAAAAACAAATCTGCATTGAAAACAGGCTCTTCCCCAGACCACATCCCCACTTTAAAGTGCCTTTGAATTCTCCCCAGCACATTTAGAACATGCTCTCCCTTCGCAGCTCTCGCTCGCTTTGTTTTGCCGGTTGCTAGCAGGCAAACGAGGGCTGGAGCTTGAAGTGATGTTTTCCTATTAGCACACATGCAAATGTTAATAAACAGCTCTGCAGGCTGCGCCAGCGCCGCGTCCTCTGCCCGGCGCCCCTCTGCAGGCAGCGACCAGGGGAAGGACAAATGGACACTGCAAACCCTCTGCCACATCGGTTTTCCATCAGCAAACCGCAGCTTTGCTCCTCACGGGAGCTGTGAGCTGCCATGGGAAAGCTGGCAGAGATGCCATCGGAGCAGCCGTGGCCTGGGGGCACTGCCCACATGGTGCCAGGGAGGCGGAGGGCTTCTCCTTGCTCACTGCCGGGTTTGGGGCAGGTTATGGCTTGTTTGATATGGAATTTCAAATGATCGCTTAAAGTAGCTTATTAGCTCGTGGCAACTTGGAGCAACCTGGGTATAGTGGGTGTTTAAGTGTTTAATGCCTTTTTTTCCCCCTCTTTCTTTCTAATTGGCATTTAATTAGAAGAATAAATAAAAAAAGAAAAGCAGCTTTGCCTGGGCTGCTCAGGTTTAAATATTAAACAGTTCCATTCTCCTGGAGCAGCGGTGGTGAGGGGGGTGCAAGGAGCTGGCAGAGAGGGACAGGATCCCGTGGGAGCAGGGTGGCTGCAGGCAGCACATCCTACGGCGCACAGCAGGGCTGCCTTGGGTCACTTCCACCAGGAGGAGGAGCGGGACCCCCTATGCCAGCTCTTTGCACCTCTCACCTTGTATCCTCCTCCCTCAGCGCATCTTCAAGCAGGGATCAGGACTTGGCAAGGCTCCCCCCTGGCTTCTCACTGTGAAAGCTTCTCCGTGGCCCTGGGGAGCTCAAGGGGGGATGCTCGGGAAGGAAACGTCCATTAGCGCAGCGCTCAATAGCTGCTGCTGTGATTGATCGGCTGCCCTAATGCCTGGAGATCTCCCAGGCCCCGGCTGCCCCTCCCGGAGAGGGAGGAGGAGGCCGGATGAAGTTGTAACGGCCTTGGGAGGGCTCTGATGTCTCCAGCGCTGCTCCGACAGGGATGAGGCCACGCGGAGGAGCTCCGGAGCAAAGCGCTGGGCTCAAAGCCCCTCTCTCCCTGGTGCAATTACACAAGGGGAGGGAGGAGCAGGGCCGGGGGCTGCTCCTGCTCCCTCAGCATCTCCCTCCGCATCCCCTGTCCATGGGTGGCCAGGCAGCACCTCTCTTAACATCAGTGCCCGAAGAGGCTCTAAGTCCCTGTGGCTGTACTAGCCACAGCGGGTGACCAACTGCTCTGCAAAGTTCATGCCCGGAAGTTTCACTTTCCCTGTCTTCATTAGAATTTGGGTGGATTTGTTGCAATCCATGGCCAAAGTGCACGCCTGTGAATACCAAGCATGTTAATAGGTTAAAGTAAATCTGAAGTAACATTTGAAAGCTGGAAGATGAAAGTAGATCACAGGGCAAAGATCAAACAATCCAGAACCACTTCTAAGCCTTTTAGTGCTGCGGATTATTAGCATTTGAAAGTGAGGAGCATTAGCGAGAGAAGAGGATGGGGGGCTCGGGAAACAGTTTCTGTTGTGTGGATAAAAAGTGAAGTAAGTGACAGCAGAAGAGGAAGAATGGAAATTATCTGGTTTATTAAGTGCCACACAGAAAGGCTGTGTACAAGCAAGTGTGTGCCTGCGAATAGGAACCACCACTAGTGTTCAGATTGTGGGCACACATCTGGGGCTGTGTATTTGTTAGGATGCTTCCTGGGACCCTCCAAGCGTGCAACAGGTCCTTCTTCTTCAGTACGGGAGGGAAAACCTCTGAAAGGAGCAGCAGGCATTCAACTGTACCATTAACTAATGCACTTTATCTCCTACGGAGAGCTCCGGGAGAAGCCTCCTGTTTGCATCCCGTGAAACCCAGTGTGCTGTTCAGCAAATCCTCATGGGCAGCAGGAGGGAAAGTCCAGCAGCCCCCGAGGTGCTGGGGAAAAGGGGAACCCAGGAAAGCCAGGGAGAAAGCAAAGAGCCAGAAGCAGCGGCTCTGCTCGGGCAGTGCTGCTCTCTGCTAACAGAGATGTTCAGGATGGGAATATATGGATCTACAGCCTTCCATCTCCAGCAAGAGCTTCCCCAGGTGGACAGTTCAAATCATAGAATCATGGAATCATAGTTGCAGCCAGGGTGGGAAGAGGAGCAGGGACACCCAGCACCGAGCCTGCTGTGTGGCCTGTGAGGCTCAGCACTCCCTAAGCATCCAGAGGGATGTGCCTTTGAAAGCACTGCATCTCCTAACACAGGGCCCCTGGGACTAGTCCATAGCTGGCCATCATTCCTCTCTTCCCTTGCCTACCTCTGGGAGCTGCCAATCCAGGCATCAGGGATGCTGCAGTGGGATGCTTGCAGGGATGCTCTCACACAGGCAGAGGCACCGGCAATGCCTCCCAGTGCCCTGAGAGTGAGGACTTTCTGCACCCCAATGCCCACACACCACACTTCAGGTGCAGAATCACCTTCTCCCTGGCGATAACCCATGATGCTGGGATGTCACCATGTGCATTTGTTGCATTACCTGGCTACCAGGGCAAAAGCTGCCACGGTGAATAAGGAATTAGCAGTTCCCAAAGAAAAGGCATTCGGCTGCTATCAGAGGAATTTCCCCTGGAAGAGGGCAGCTGGCAGCCTGCCCTATGGCAGCACCCATGGACTGGGGCCCTGTGGGTACCCAGCACCTCTCTTGCCTCAGGTGCTTGTCTGGGTGGCTGTGATTTCCAGTGGCGGATTCAGAGAGGGAGACAACAAGCACCGTACCTGCGGTGTGCAGCCTCGGTGTAATAAACAGTGAGGCTGACTGCTCCCACAGGGATGTGCTAATATAGGAGATTGATTCGCTGCAGTGTAACCACCCAAGGGCTTTACACACAACTGACTAAACTTCTTCTACAATCAATCCAGCCTTTTCACCATTTTTGACAGGGTGTTCTAATATTAGTCTACTCCCCTTGTCAGTCAGCTCCACTAACAAAGGCTCTAATGATCTTTATCCCGGCACAAGGAATACTACATGTGTAGGTGGAGGATTTCTGGATCCCTCCAAAGGAAAAAAATTGCATCCTTTGCCTGCGTGGAGGGTTTGTATTGCTGATGAATACAGTGATATTGTAATTAGTGTTAGTAAGAGTGATGAAGATGCAAACAGATGCAAGGGAAGGCTGGGCCTGGGGGCTGATGGTATTTCACCCCTCACCTGCCCCAGGAAGCAGAGTGCAAAGTGAGGATTTGCCTTGGTAAGACATGGAGCAGGAAAGGGTGCCAAGTGATGTGAAACAGTGCCTATGAGCACTGCAGCCTGATGAGCACCCTGCTCAGCATCCATCCCGGCTGCTCTTAGCCTCGGGTGACCGGAACAAGCACAGTCCTGGTAGAATAAATGTAAAGGCCTGGGCCCCTCTGATCAAGCCTGGCACAGACTGTTCCCTTTCTCCTGCATCGCTTCCATGCCTCTGCCTCCCGGCAAACTCATCCTCGCTGACAGTTAGACAGGCAGGAGCCCACCTTCACGCTGTAATTAGGCAAAGCCATGGGCATACAGGGCAGACTGCAAGCACCTGAGAGGACAGGGAGGCTCCTGCTGTGAGGGAGCCAAGCCTCCATCCCTCAACTGCAGCACAAGCCTCAGGATCCAGCCGGGAACGCACCCCTCCATCACCTCCATGGCACCCCCATGCGTGGCTTCGGTGTGGCTGATTTCCCTGTCCCGAATCAATTCTTCCCACTCCATGGCCTCCATGAGGTGCGACCCCACGGGGAGGTGGCTGTCAGACTCATTTGGAGGTGTTGCATGTGCTTCCCTTGGTGCTGGATGTGAATTAAAGACAAACCGGAGACTGTGGCTGGGTGCTATTTAAGCAGAAATAGGTGTTTTCTCGCATGCAGCGGCCAGCAACAGTGTTGCGTGGCAGAGCCTGCACCCACAGAGCACCCCTAGGCTGAAACAAAAGCCAGGACGTAAACTGTTGGCTTTGGAAGAAGCATTTAACCAAGAGAGGAGCCACGTGCGGAGGGCTGTGGGAACGGCGCATGTTTTATGGAGCACGGAGCAAACAGGCATGAACAACGCACATGACTTGTCAGCACGCTCACCACCACCACCACCTCCGCGGCTGCAGTACATTACTCATCCCCTCCCGCTCTGCTCCCTGCTTCTCCTAATCTCATGATGGCTGAGCTACTGCAAGGGTCTGGCTGCTCTGCTGACTCAGCCCCAGAGCTGAGGACATCAGGGGTGCCTGCTGCATCCTTGCCTGCTCCAGCATGGATATTGGGCCTCACAGGGCTTGTGCCTTTGTCCCTGGGCAGGAGGCAGGGAAGCTAGCTCCCTGTGCCAGTCTCACCATCTAAAAGCCATCTGCAAAGCTCGGGATGGACAGGGTGCTCGCAGCCACGTTCCCATAAGCATCGTGCCTCACTCAGCTGAGGAACTAAATGGGCACCAGCAGCCCCTGGCTTTGTGCCTCAAGCCCTACTGCTCCCATTACAGCGCCAGGCAGGGTTAGGGCACATCTTCCAGCAGCATAAGCCAGCAGAGCACTGAACATCCACACTCAGGCTTTGCTCCATTTGAACCAAGCAGTTTCAAACAGAGGTGCTGGAAACCAGAGGAAGGAACTCCAAAGGGATCATCACCTGAATGGATACAGCGGCTAACAAGCCAGTCAAAATCTGCAGGATGCCCTCACTGTGTTTCCTTACATGGGAAATAGAATTGCAAACATTTACTCGAAATCAATGCCGTGCAGGCATCATAGGGAAATCCCAGGGATGTTGCCTGGGGATCACCTTAATTCCTTACGCTGGAGGAGATCCTGAGCAGGTATTGCGCTACCCAGAGTGTTATAAACAAGTCTCAGGGTTTGCTTTGCTCCCCCCCCCCCCACCAGAATTCTTAATGACATATCTTGCAAACACGCGTGGAAAATGGATTATCTGCACCAGCTGCTCGCAGCCACGGCAGAGCCTTTTCCAAAGCACTTGTGCCGGCTCCAAAGTGTTACATCCCCATTCCCTGCCCCAGCAGCACAGGCGCGGGATGATCTGCACAGGTTGGTGAGCTTTGCGGTGTGCCTTGCTCTGCAGCAGGATGGCAGGAGCGAATGCAGGGGTATAGCAAAGCAAACCTCTCCCCAGTTCACGTGGGATGCGGACGAGGAGCCATCCCTTCAATAAGCTCCTGAGGACACCCATTAATAAACCGCTACTTATCTCTCGGTGCTCTGCAATCGCTGGGTGGGCTGAGTGTTGTAATGGAACTCTCAGTTCGAGTCGCAATGACTTTGACCATGCAAAATTACACTCTATTCTGGCCAAATTAACTAGGTAATGCCTTGCATTAGTGGAAAATCCACCATCAAACCATGAAGGCTGCTGCTCAAACCACTCAAGGCCACAGAGAGTATGGTGATGGGGAAGGAGGTGTGCTGAGCCAGAGGGCTGAGGGGCTGGTTTTCCATCACCTTGGACCTCGTGCATCATGCACGTGGGCAAAGCAAAGCCACAGATGCAGTCTCACTCAGGCCTTCCCCTGCTCCCCCTCTGGACCTAGCAGAGGGATATCGGGAGCTGGGGGATCCAGAGGCATCCAGGAAGGTTGGTAGAAACAAAAGCACCTTGGATGGATGGACGCACAGATGTCAAACACACCTTCTTTAGGACATGACTTTCTGATCAATGCTCCCCATCCTGTGATCCCAGCAAAGGGAAAAGGTGGGAGCTGCCAAAGAGACAATTTCTGTGGCATTTCCAGATGAAATAAAGCATTACTGGCTCCAATTAGACCCCTTTTAGTAAGAGAAGCACACGAAATAAACTCGGTCTCATTGCGATGCCGGCGCATCTCTCTCGCATTTTCTATGTTTAAGTGAAGATGTGGAAGGTCAATTTGCTATGTAAGCTTGCACAAATTTGGCTAAACTAAAGCGATTACCCTAATGGGTATGCAAATTAGCCTCATTGATAATGGCTTCTCTTGGTAACTTTAAAGAAGGGGGGGCAATTACTCCAATTGTGACAATCCTCTTAAGCGTTTCTTTGCCCAATAAAGTAATGATATCTTGACAAATTAAAGAGAATATAATGAAATCCGATTAATTAGTGCTAAGACCAATTAGCACATGCAAAGAGAGAGGGAGAGATTTACAGAAGCAAAATTCACCAGAGAAGACTACTGGAATTCATCATCTTTCATAAAAACATTTCTACACCTTTGTTTTCTTGGGAGTAATGAGGAGATCTTACAAAGCCAATACAAATCTGCTTTGCTTGGCAAACAGAGCCTTGGCCAACCAGTGGGAAAAGAAAAGAGCCTGAAGGTAATGACGTTGAGAGATGAACCTTGGGGTCCTCATTTGGGCTGGTGCCCTGGCTCCCTGCTGGACAGTGCAGGCAGCGTGGTGCAGGCAGAGAGCCCTTTCGTGGTGCCCCCGGAATGCCGGACTCATGCACATCTCTGCCCAGCCACCCGCAGCACACAGGGAACATTAATTACAACCAAACGGGAAGCAGCAGCTCCAAGCTCACACTGCTACCACCATAAACCTCACACGGAGCAATAAAAATAATTACCAGCAACACTGCGCGTAATATACTTGTGTGTCATCTCTCTCCTGTTGGTAATAAAGCTACCTAACAAATTAACTGGGAGGGAGGGCCCCTTTATTTACCTGATGATTAGATCATGCTGGAAAAGACTTCATAGGGAATGCTGCATGGAGGGGTATAAATCAGGGAGCACCGGCCTGTGCTGGGCCCCAGCCTGCTGCCATCTCCATCCCACCTCGGGCACCCCCATGTTAACACTGTGCCACTGAGGGGTGAAACTCGCCTGCCCCTGGACATGGCTCAGACACCACTTTGTGCCACACGCTGGGCTGCAGCGTACTCTGAAGTGGGTCAGTTGTGCTATGAATGAGGGCTCACAGCCCTCATGGGCTTGCAGCCCTGCTCATCCCTGCCACACACCAAGCACTGGCTGTGCCCCAATGCCAGAGCTGACAAGGGGCTGCAAAGGGGTCTGGCACCATTCCATCCACCTGCACCCAGAGAATTCCCTGCTAGCCACTTGCCCCCTCTTACAGACCCTGGCAGAGCTGAGGGTGAGCAAGAAAGCCTTTTGCTCTGCCTGTTTCGCCATGTATCCTGGTCTGTTGGTACCTTTAAAGCATCTCTTGAGCATAAGCTGTGAGCGAGGATGGGAAAGGAGCAAACACACAGGGCAGAAAAGCACCTTGAGAGAGTCTGTCCTTCCACTCTCCTTTTTTTGGCCACATCTTTTCATTCTTTGCTTTGTGGCATTTTGTAGCCTACAAAGACAGGCAGCAAGGAGGAAAGAAAAGCTTTGCCTTTGGATCAGCAGCAGAAGCCTCTCCTCGCTCCCGTTTCCTGGGCGATTTGTTAACTATAAAACATTAAAGGAAGAACGGGGAGGTTGGGGGGAAAATGTGTTTTTCTGACTTTGTCTCTCATTTGTTAATTGTGCTCATCAGTGAAAATCATTTGGCGGGGGGGGGGGGAGCAAAAAAACCCAAGGAAGTCGCTGATCATATGCAGGGGAAATAACTCAGATGTGAAAATACTTCAGGCTGGGAGATTGCGCTATTTATTCACACAAGTGCCCTGCTGCGCTTCAGAAACGCAGTGATTTAATGAGCTGCTGCAAAGGTGTTTGTTATTAAGGAATCCCGCTCTTCTCCCCCATGCACGGAGGACGGAGCCCGGCAGAAGTTCTGACTCGGCGCCTTATTAAAGCTTTAGTGGCTCTTCCCCCCGCTCCCGGCTTCGGAGCGTAGTTTGAACCCGTTCCAGAACTAAAGACTGAACAAGCCGAGCGGGGGTTTGCTCAACGCAGATGCTGGGCGGGCGCTGAGAACGGCTCCAAAAAGCATTTGTGTTAACAGATGTTCCTGTCTGCTGCACAGCAGCAGCAAATGGAGTCTAGCATGGGGGGCTTGGGGAAGGGCACATATCCTCTGCTCCCATGCACTGTGCTGCCCATCCCTGACACCTACTGGGGTCAAGTCCCTATGGCCAACCTCTGTCCATCTCGTTGTACCAGGGCAATGAGAAATGCCCTCCAGAGCATCCCATCTGAGTGCTGGCTGAACAGCCCCCTCAACATTGGGAGTACCAACAAACACTAAGGGTGATGGAGAATCTCTGCCCAGGGGCACTTTGAGCCCACGCCATGCAGCTTGGCTGCTGGGCTGGAGTGGAGCTTTCCCCCTCTCAAGTCACTGCAGCACCACTATTACTCCGAGGCTAAGCAGCGCTAATGGAGAACGCCTTCCAAGTCTCATTTTCCTCTGTAATGGAAAATGCAAGAGGGAGATTTCAGTCTGTGAGCCCTTCTCTGAAAAAACAAACATCTTTACTGGCACTGGACAGCCTGCCAATCAGGCACAAAATTGCTGGCTTCTCTTTCTCCCCTGAAGGAATGCCTCTGCATACAAAGATAGCAGAAAAACTTCAGGGCCTGGAGGATAAAAGGGCCTTCTCTGCCTTTCAGTGGGTGATTTGCAATGCATTGCTTCGGCATAATTTCCCATCTCCACCGCTCACAAAGGAAGCTCTGTTGCTATCTGTGAGTTTAATAATTTCTCTTCCCTTCACCTCGCATTCGGAATGCATCTTTCAGCACCTCGGCTCCTGCTCTCAAACCAGGCTGCGGCACTGCCTGAGCTCTGCCTCTTAGAGCTAAAGCAGTTGTGAAAATAGAGCCTTACCATTCAAAGGACATCTTGAGCCAGGAGCGGGCTGGAAGCTCGTCTGGAGGAGGGAAGCAGCAGGCAGCATGAACAGCCCCACCAGCACCAGCTCCTGGCACTGCGATACCCACAAGCTCTGCAGCCACCACATGCTGTCCCTCTGCAGGGACACTGAGCATCCCTCTTTCCAAGGCAGCCACAGGCTGCGGGGCTCCATGCTCCCCTGGCTCCAGTTGTCCCATCAACAAGGCCCTTGGGAAGCACATCCTTCTTTATCCATGCTTCTAGTACCCCCAAAGTCCTTGGAGCACCCACCCAGAGCCATGCCAGTTGCACGGTTGGGTCCTTCTTGGGCTCTTTGGAGCACACCAAGCAGATCTGCACCATCCCAAGAGGGAAACTGCTGAAAACCATCACCAGCTGCTTTCAGACTGGAGGATTTGCATGAGTTATTCCCCAAAGCCTCCAGGCCCCACAGGACATATTCTTTACCCATTTACCCAGGAATACAGCTATTAAGAGCCTGCAGACATACAGCATTTGCAAAATTAGCACATGAGGCTCCAAAATAATCCATAAATCCATCTGTTCCATGAGTCACATCTGATCATCCCTTCCCCCTTCAGCTTTCCAAGGGGAAACTCCATGATTCCCCTTGCAACAGGCAGTGACAGCCTCTCACGTGGCCCCAGCACGTTCCCCAGCCTGGGGAAGGTGAATTGAAGGGGTGTATGCTCTGAAACCCATGAGCAGTTGCTGCTCTTCAGCCTCCGGCACCCCCACAGGGACCTTTGCATCTGCAGCATCAAACAGATGCCTCTTGGCTTTCACTCACCAGGGCCTGGCCATTTTATACCAAGACACATCCAAAGGCTTCTTCTGCACCAGCCAGGAGCCACAAGGAGAAGAAGCTGCTGTATTATTCATCAGGACAGTCATTACAGTTTGTCCCAAGTCCCTGGGGAAGTGAGGTGCCACCACGCTGCCTATGAGCATCCCTGGCAGAGCTGCACCAGTGCTCTCATTCTGCTGTGTGCATGGGTCATTCATTATCTCCAGTATATAATGAAGGAAGATGAAGAGACAGATGAAAACAGGAGGAGGAACTGCTGCTCCCCCTGCCCCATCCCCTCTTCACCACCAAGGGATGAGTACCCATCTCAAGCAGCCCCACAGCCCCAGCCAACACTGCTCACACCGTGGTGACTTTATGTATTTTGGGTACAGTTCATTGTGCAGCACAACTGAGCACACATCAATAATTCACACCACTAAAGACTGCTGCAGAGGCGACTTTCCTGGGATTTAACATTCGTGTCCCTTGCAGTCCTACCACAGCAAAAAAGAAGAATTACAACTTGATCTACACGACCGGACTCCCTGCTCCTACTCCTTTGTGGCTGGGTTATAAAGATCGCTGAGCCCTCGCTGGGCTGGGCTCAGCCTGCAGCAGGGACTGCTGGTGCTGGGATGAGCAGCACACCATGGTCCATGCGGCTCCACAGAGGCTTTTAGCTCCAAAGAGAGCCAAGGTGTGCTGGGGAGCTGGGGGCCTGTCAATGCATCCCTCCCTGCTCGAGCATCCCTCCAGGCTCCGCTGCAGGCGGAGCGGCCAGTCATGCCAGAGGTTGCTCCTTGCAGCTCCTGGGCCTCTCATGCAGTCCTTGACATTTTCTTTCTCAAGGGGCAAGTCCCTGGTGCATCCTCACAGAGTAATTGTGAAATTATTATGGTTGGTGTTTTAATTTAAATTGGATGGAGAAACGTTGTACTGCGGCTGACTCATTTGCTATGGATTTTCACTTAACCAAATTGATTAGTCAACCAACTAGACTTACCTTGAAAGTTGTAATCATTCATTATTAGATCTAATTTTCATGTCGCTCCCAGACTACGTTCGGAAATGGAAGTGCAAAGACTTGAACCAACTTCAGGCAGAAAAACTTTGGGCTGTGGCAGCAGGATGGGAGCTGCCTGAGTGACCCTGAAATAGAGCACCGAGCACATCCCTCCCATGGCTTATAACACAAATTGAACAGCAAAGGATAAGGAATGTGAGAAATCATCTGCTTCAACACAAATATGCTGCCTGACAATGCACTTCTGCTGCTTGCAGCAGGTCTTGCTCACTGCCCATGGGCACCTGGGTGCCTTCAGCCCCAGCTGGGTGCAGAGAGGAGCCAGAAGCAATCCTGGGATGCTGCGCATTCACTCCTCTGGTGTCCTGCCCTTTTGCACAGCTCACAGCACCAGCATCCCCCAGCATCCCTCCTCCCTGGGGAGAGGGACACAGTGTGAGTGCCCAGGTTTGAGCAGCTCTAACTACCGCCAGGCACCCCAGAGGCTACAGCTTCTTTAAATGAGCAGGCTGTGAGACAATTAATTCTTTAATTAACAGGAAGGATTTGCTGGAGGGGCCAGGACTTGCTCTCCAGATGGACTCTGCCCGATGGCCTAAATGGTGAGGATATGCTAGGTCAGGCTGGCCAGGACCTGCTGCTGAACTACTTGCTGTTCCATGCCAATTAAAATGACTGCAAGGGAGGAGATGCCTCAGGCAGGACAGACAGACAGACAGCAACGGACAGCCCTCGATAAGCAGCTTCTTTTGCTAAGGACAGGCGGGGAGCATCCCCATCCAAGAGCAGGACCATAGCGAAGCTGCCACATCTCAGGGCTGGTACTCATCCAGTGCAGCTACCACGTCCCCATCCCAATGATGGGTATGGAGGGAGGTGCAGGAGGAGCAGCCAGAGAGAAATCTTTATTCAAAGCAATGTGTGTTAACGTCTCCAAAAGCTTTTAACGGAGGCCATTATTCCCACCCGGAGAATCGATGCATTTTAATTCCCTCCGAGCTATTTGTTTGGCTTTGCTTCTGCTTTTCAAATGCACGAGCTGCTTCTAACGAAACATGGGAGCCCTGCGAGAGAGACCACACATTGCATTTTCCCTTGGAACTACTGGGAGTTCATTTTCAAAGCAGAGCCGTTTTCTTGGAATCAATGTGTATCAACCAAAATCAATAGTTACTTTACGCAGATGGGCCAAGTCACCTAAGTGATCGCGCTCTGTGCCGGTGGTACCCACATCTCTCGGGTTTTCAACAAGTCGATGCATTTAAGCAGCTGCTCCTCTCTGTTCCCTTCAGGATAATCCCTTTGCAGATTGGATGGGCCCCAGTAATACCCCCGCTGCTTTGGGTTGATGCTACCCATGGCCCCCGCTGCGGGCAGCACAGAGCAGAGCCTGGCAGCGATGGCAAGCTTGGAAATCCAACCTAATCCCACGCTTTTAGCGAGGAACCCTGGTAGCTCAGTCCCCCTCAGCTAGGATGAAAACCTCTGCTGAAGAGGCACACCAGTGCCTGACTGCTTCCATTGCACTGACATTTCAGAAGCCTTTTTATGTGGTTTGCTCTCAACAGCGCAATGCCTGCCACATCCAGGTGCATGAAAGGCAGCATGCAAGCAGAGTTTTGCAGGACACAGACTTTCAATTTAGTTCAAATGCTCTGCCAAGTGCTGCACCTTCAAGGAGAGAGGGCTGCGAGCCCCACTCACCCCAGATACGGGGAGAGCTCCAGGCAGGGAGAGCAGCCGGGGCAGTGCTGCCAACCAATGCCTCTGTGATGTTCAGAGCTGGCACCTTCCTTGCCTGTTCCCCCCTTCTTTTCACTGTATGCAAATGGCTGCTCTCCGTGAGTTATTAGATAACAAAGGGCTGTTTTCTCTGCAGAGGCTCGCTTGTCTCTGAACCCTGCCAGAAGGATAATTAAGGAATGCCGGAGGAAGAAGGATCGCTTTCACCCCTTCCCCAGCAGTCTCCAGGAGGAAAACACAGCGGGTTTACTCCACCTGAAACATGGCAAGTTTGGGGAGGGCAGAGGACAGCATGAGCTCCTGGTCAGCTGTCCCCATTTATCCCCTCCACTAGCACGACGCTCACACCAAAACCTCTCTTCAGAGCAAAGCAAGGTGCCTGAACCCGATCTGCATCCACCACCAAGTTGTCACAATCTGTTGCAGCCATACAGCCCCTTCCTTCCCTTCTTCTGGACCCCAAGGAGCCCAAGACAAAGCCCCCTTGCCCTATGCCAGGCATCCTGTCCCCCCCAGCAGAGCATCCTGCTGGGCCACATCCTGCCTGACGCTGGCCGCGTTGCCATGGAGAGGATTTGTGTGCCACCCATGACACAAAGGAAATGGTGCTTTCCAAGCATCGCCTGGGATGCTGCACTAATGAGGAGCAGAGCAGGAAGGTTTGCTTTCTGCAGTCCTTCCTGGCAGGATTCTGGGCAGAGCAGGGAGCATCCACACCGAGCAGTGCTGGATCTATCTTGCTGCAGGGCTCTGCGGCCCCATCAGGAACCATCAGTGATGCAGGGCTGAAGCAACAGGTCAGGAGAAGTGCAGAGGATGCAGCAGCTTCTCTGCAAGAGCCCACAGCCCTTCCACCCACACCTCATCCTGTCTGTGCCGGATTGTGCACCAACAGCACAAACAGAGGGAGAGGGGCTGCATCTTCCCCCTTTGCTGTCAGCACCTGCATGGTTCAGGTGGGCTCAGAGGATGGTGCCATCCCCATGCCAGTAACCAGAGGGGTCCTGGGGCACAAGCAACCTCTGCAATGGCATCCAGGCACTGCACCGCTGCCCCCACCGGTGCTGCAGCCCATTCAGGTCCATAAATTCTCAATTGCTCTATACCGTTTGATTTTTGAGCATCTCCCAGACACTTCCTCACTTTACTACAATTGATGGGATCATGTGTAATTTGTAAATGATGTTAAGTGAGGTAATAACACTCTGGGAACCGAGTGAAAATCATAAATTATTAAAAATCACTGCACTGAAATGTTACTACTTTGCTTTTGCACCTGACTGATGGCTCACATGCTGTCTTCTCTGCCCCCGAGACCTTCAAACACACTCTTCTCCATCCATTACACCTGTACGGAGAGCCGGTGGGTGAGGCAGGAGGTGAGCCAGAAGAGCAGCTTAGCCAGCACTTTCCTCTCCTCCTGAACTTTGGAGACTGCATGGGAAACTCTCGCATCTTTCCCAAGACCTGCACGGGAGCTGGCACAGCCACGCTACAGCTTTGATGCAGAATCCTCTCTCGGCACCATGTCCCTGACCTGCCCCCATGTGTAGAGCTCTACTCGTAGCTGCAGTAAGCACATGGCACCACTGTCCTGTCCCCCAGCAAGAGGAGAGGAAAGGGAAGCAGGAGCTTTCCACCCGCCGGCTTGACACCCGCTATGGTAAGCAGCAGAGGTCCCTGCGGAGGCTGCTGAGATTCACAGTTCCCTCCCTGCAGCAATGGCAATGCCACGGTGGCTTCACATCCCTTTGCCCAGTGCTCAGAGACCATGGCCTCAACTGCAGCAGGCAGAACACAGCACGAGCACAGCACACTGCTGCAGGGCAGCACCAGGCAGGTTTGCTCCCCTCCTCACTGCGCTGCCTGCGCAGGCAGAGCATGGCTCGAAGCCATGGCCCAGGGCTGAGGCAGGATGCTGGGATCCAGGGCTGCAGCCGGATGCTGGGATCCGGAGCTGCGGCCTCGCTCACCGAGCCACACACTCATACATTTTTCAGGCCGATCAATGCAGCCAGGCACCCCACAGACATAATGACTGCATCGGCCTGAATGCAGAGACAGGCAGGGGAACGGCTCCAAGCCTGGCGTAACAGACAGAGCCCTGGGAGAGCCGGGCATTATTTATAATTTAACTTATAATTTGCTGCTCCAAGCCGGTGGTTTGAGGTGGTTGGATGTCAGCATGCCTCTGCAGAAAGGAGTGGGACAGGAGAGGAGAGCACAGCACTTCCCTGCTTCCCAACCCGGGGCATCAGAAAAGCTCCTCGCTCATGTTCTGACCTACTTTGCATGGCAGAAGAGGGCTCCAGCGTTAACAAAAGAAGTCCAAATTGCAGGATACAACCCAGCAGGCTGCGGGAGCACAGGCCTGGCCTCAGCACGGCACTCAGAGGCAGTTTGGGAACAACACTGCAGGCAGTGATTGCAGCTCCTACGTGATGCAAGGGGAAGCCAGCCAGGGGCACAGAGAGAGGAGCAGATTGCACTGCCCCATCGCCACCCCTCTGCCTGCCTGCAAAAGCATCCTCAGAATGAAGCCATCAGCACCATGTGGCATGAGGGACATTGAGGGGTGCCAAGGGGAGCACTCCGACCACTGGAAAAGGGCGACTTCCAGTTCTGATGCAGGGTTTCTATAAAAATGCTTTGTCAAACCTCCTTTTTCCCCCCAGAAAACAAGGCTTTCAATCAAACTGTTTCTGGTTGAAATCAATCTGTTTCCTTTGAGCAGCTTTCCAGACCCAGCAGTTTGGGCCAAAAACTTGTCACTTTTAAGACAGCTCTTTTCTCATCTTTCAGCAGATTATTTGTTACTTTCAACAAAGTCATAAACCATCCTCTGCCAGGCATTAGCCTAGGAGTGTGCAGCTATCCCAAGCGTTACTTATGTGAATGAGGTATCTGAGACACCCCTTTTGCATATGCCTTGCAGGCTTTCCTTCCAGAAAGATCATTTTATCTCCCCTTGCAACTTCTCTATTAAAGGGAAAGCGGGAAAGTCGGCTTCCCCCTTTCTTCTGTGTGTCGTTCCCAAAGAAAGCCAGGCCTTCCAAAGCAACAAAAGCTCTACTGCCTTTACGGGGTAAGCAAAGACAAGGAAGGTGCCTGTGCAGAATGGTGGCACACCAGTGGCACCGCAAGCAGGGGCCATCAGAGGGCAGGATGTGCAGGCAAGTGGGTTTGCATCCCTGTCTCAAGCCCAGCCTGTCGGAGCAGCCCAATAGCTCAGAAGCTCTCAGAGCACTTTCTCAGAAGCAAATTGCATTCATAATTAATTTAATTATTATTACCTCGCCGGTTCTTTGTATAGGCTTAATAAACATAATCAGGTTTTGCCCTCAGCCTCCTTCCCTACTGCTTCTGCTTCCTTCCATGAGTTGGGCAGTTTGGGGAGGGGAAGAAACCAGGCACAGGCTGAGTAATTAAAGTTTCCTGAGGACTGTTGTCATGCATTAAATGGTCATGTTTTAATCACCAGCCATTGCTGGTGGGGGTGCAGCCGCCCCAGCCCATCACTCCCCTGCAGAAGCCAGGGGCTCCAGGCTGCTCCTTCCTCCCCAGGGCGAGGAATTTTGCATTGCCATGGAAACCTGCAGATGGGGCAGCTCAGCATCTTCTTGCTGCGGCTGTGGTCGGAAGAGCTGTAAGAGCCCTGGGGCACCCCCAAGACACCGTGAGCCCCGCTCTGGGTGGGCAATGGGGATGCTGGCAGAAGCATTCCCCTCACAGATACCACATTTCAGGCTCCGGAGTGAGACTGATCACTCAGCCCACTTTTACTCCCATTAGCGCCTGCCATGCTGCCCTGGCTCCTCCCAGTCCGAAAGCTTTGGAGCACCAACTCAACAACCACACACAGCCAAAGAGCACTACATCAGCATTGCCGCCTTCACCGAGCAAAACTGTAATCTAATCAAAAAGCTATCAGCTTGGTTTGACAGGACCCATTTCCCGTGCACCCATGTTGACTGGCGTTCATTATATTACCTCCTTTAATTTTTGTTTAATGAGGTCCTGTATCAGCTCTTCCATTATATTGTCCAGGCCCGATGTCAGGCTGACAGGCCTGTAATTACCCACATTATCCCACTGACTCCTTGGCACACCACTAGGTTTCATAGAGCCCCCGGAGCCCCCTGGATGGGGCCACTGGGTAACGACCATGCTAGCGCCATGCCCACACAGCATCCCCCCCCAGCTGCAGCTCCCTGCCAGATGCAGCTCCAGGGCTCTGTCCTGTCATCTTATTAATTCCTAATTTCCAATTTGCAGGAGGAGAGACCCTTAGCCTCCATCACGCTGGCCCAGCAATCACAGCGATGAGCCAAGTATCTCTGGACAGTCTTTAATTTATTTCCCGGCGCACACGGACGCTGCTGAGAGACTTGATGGCACCAGCTTAAGCATAATAAATTACTCAAGTACCAGAGATTAGTTAATAAAGTGTCAAGCGCCCGTAAAGTGCTGCTTTGTCAAAGATACAAAATATTCCTCTGTTTCTCCCAAGATAAATAGCTCCAGTGGAAGGAGGAGTGCCCCATCTCCCATAGCACTGATGCCTGGTGAGGGGGCGCTCATTGCAATAGCATCCCTGCCCTGGGAATGTGGTGACAGATTCATTCTTCTCAGCCTCTCCCCATCCTCCTCACCAGCTCTGGTGCCTATCAGCTCGCCAGTGTGCCCACTGTCTTACAAACCCCATTGAGCCTAAAGGACACACAATGCAATCCCTGCCCCAACTGCCAAGAGCCCTCCAGCATCGCGGGAAACCTTCTGCTCCTCCAGAAGGAAGCCAAATCACCGCTCAGGCTGAAAATTCCTTCTGACTGGACACCGTTTGGAGGACGTCCCAGGCAAACCACAATGCCCAGGCCAGCCACTTGCAGCACGGGCTGCATGGAGCTGCCAGCCTGCATGTCACGACCCACCAGCCACACAGCACGGTGATGCTATAGATGTGGGGGAACCCTTAGGCAGTGCACCCCACTCCCAGAATCAGCATCTCCTCAAACCCCACATCCTGGGCAGAGGCTCCCAGCAGCCCCAGGAGACAGGGAGCAGTCTGTTCCCAGCAAGCAGTGTCTGAGGGTGTGCATGAAAACAGTGACTGGCAGCTCCAATGTGTCAATGCAATGCCAGAGCAAGCTCACTAGGTGTTCCTGCACTTGTGCTGCTTGATTTAATTACCAGACAATGGGAAATGTGACTAGAGAAGGGCAATTACAGAGCGAGGCAGGATTATTTGGGTGTAAAACTACATAATAGTCTGCAGGGGTCTACTGGAGCCCTGCGCCATCCTCATCACTGCCCCGGGCTGCTCTTGCAGTGGAATCCATGCGTTGGGCCGGGGGCTCAAGACCTCCCTCGTTTTATTGCAGAGCAACAGTGGTCCAAGGAGGAGATAAAATATTCAATGGGGCTTTCAGATCTCCTGTGTTGTGGCCAAGTGTCTGCAGGTTGTGTTTTGGCTTTTTCATTACTGAGGAGCTCTGTATTTAATCAAAACATAGCAGTGATTTCATAGCGCCTGAAATGTGGCTCCGCACCCGCCTGCCTCCTCTCCCACCACAAATCACCCTGGCTTTTGGCCACGCCGCACACAGAGACAGCTCTTCCTCTCTGATCTCCTTTTGAGAGCGACAGTGCTGAATTCCCCTTGTCAAAGCAGTTCTATTTATCCCATTGGTGCCTATCTCAATGCCGCCGCCTGACTCACACCCAGAGATTCATTCTGCTCCTATAAAATAACAAATGAGATGAAGGGTTTCGAGGGAAGTTTCCTTGATAGGCCGGGCTCGGCTCCTGAAATTGAGATCCTGCTCACAGGCAGGAGGGGGTTTTCTCCTGGGCCTGCTGGAAGCTGCTGTGTGCCTGATGCAGGGAAGGAGCTGAGTCCCTGTGGGTTTCCATGGGGCACTACTCCCACTGATTTGGGAGCACTCCTTCCTCTATGCCTCATATGGTAGCTCTACATACAGATAGTGTCTATATGAGTGGGGTCTCTGCCAGACTGGGAAAGACATGTTAAGTGTTCCAAGCAGACAACTTCAGATATCCCGAGCGGATTCCAGAGGTACCCCCATGCCATGGCACAGCCTAAGCTGCATCATTAGTCACCCATTCCATAAAGACCACGCTAAATGCAAGAATGAACACAGGGATGTGCGGCAGCATCCCTGGCCCTGCTCCATCACCTCCCCCCACTGGGACCCCACAGCAGGCAGGATGGGTGGCAAGGGAGAGGATTCCAGAGGCTGCTCAGACAGAGTGTGGCCAAAGCCATGTATGGTTTCCCTGTTTCCTCTCCGGCTGCTGCTGGCCCTGTGGTGTTGCTAAGCAATAGGAGAGCAAGCCCAGCCTCGTAGATCCATCCCATCCATCCCGCTGGGCTGGAAAGCAATGCCTCAGCCCACACATTGCAGAGTCCCGCATCTCCCTGCGCCCCTCAGAGCCCTACTCCATTGGGAAGGGGACCCACTGGCAAGCTCCCTCCTGGCAGCACTGCCGAGCCTGAGTTCTGCCTGGGCTTTAGGCTTGCTCGGCTTGGATCAATTAAAGTATTGACACGGGCGCGCTGTAGATCAAAACTGCCAGCCCTGTTTACACGGTGTGCGGCTCCCAGTCAATAATCCTTGTCGGAAAGATCTGGTGTGTTTGCTCGATACCACCTTTGGGGCCGGGGAAACCACCAGGGCTTGAAAAAACCCATTTTAAAGAGGATTTCTTTGTTTAAGCCTCGGCACAGTAACGGAGTCATCTTCCCGCTGGTGTTTCCTCCCTTGCACAGAGGGAGAGCAGTACCAGCACACAGGGAGAGTTGGGTTCCTCGCCAGGTTAATAACCTGTTGAGGAGCAGCGCCTGCGGAAACAGCGTATGCAGGGAAACACAGGCATGCTGCCACCCCACATGGAGAAGCAGAGGGTGGTAAGTGCAATAACGCTGCTCTTATGTTCTTTATGCATCATTATGACTGTGGGTACATGGCACAGGTGGGATCCTGATAGCAGCTGTGGGATGCACACAGTGGCACTGACACAAGCTAACCCCAAGCAAGTCACGTCCCGGAGCTCCTGCCCCACCTCCAGCACTGGGTTAAACCTTCCTCATCCCGACAGGAGATGTTTGCACCCTCATCTGCTCTCCCTTCGCCAAACTGTGCCAGGGGATCCTTAAGCAGGAAGGTAGCTGCCAGGGGGAGCTCAGGGATGAAGCATCCCATGGGAAGGGAGAAAAGGTGAGGGAGAAATCCCAGTGCCGTGCAATGATTCCCACAGGAGCAGGGAGCGCTGCCCCAGGAATCCCGGGATGTCCCAGGAGCCTCAGCAGCCCTGAGGAGGCCCAGGGGCTGCTGCTATTGGGAGAGTTTAGGACCAAATTTCTTGTGTGCACAGCATCTGCAGGGATAGACACATTATTCAGGAGCCCAAGAAACATTGCTTTGCTGCTCGGATGCTCTTGGGAATACCCGGTCCAACATATACAGGCAAATCATAAGGTATCAGGAAAAACCACAGAGCCAAACCCTCCCAAAATCCAAACCAAAGCACACACAAAGACCAAACACCACTGCATTATGCTCCCTAGTGCAAGCACTGCTGAGAGATGGCTAGTGCTTGTAGCCCCAACACTGAGCAGCAACAACTGGTAGAGCTATTTGGAGTGACAATCTCTCCCTTTTCAGGCACTGCCAAGCAGGGACAGGCCCCTGGGAAATGCCAGATGAAGATCACTTCTTGAAGCAATAATCCTGCTCAGACTAACGAAGCCGCAGGTCAGATTAGCAGCAGAAGTGCCTGCCATGAAATCTGGAGAATTCCAATCACCTGTTTGAGTAAACTCCAACCAGTTACGCAGGAATCAGTGATTCCCTTGTGTACATCTTTGCATGCTTCGCTAGAGTTTGTGGAGTCTATTTACCACATCTAGGACCAATTTCCCTCCCTTCAGCTGCTTTGAGGATAATTGAAGGTCCTTGCATAGTCTGCTTGCAAATGTAAAAGCTGGCTAATGTCGAAATCGATGCCTCCCAGTTACTGCTGCCTCTTGGCGGCATCGAGCGGTGTCTAACACAGCCCTGGCTCACTGGATCAGCAGATCTTTGCTGGCCAGGTGCTTTGTTAATCAGAGCAGGCTGGGAGCGAGCCCTGGCCCCTCAGATAGCACTGACCGTATTGAGTCGTTAAGGCTGAACTACATATGCAAGAGTGAACTTCGCAAGGCTGTACCGCAGGGGCAACCTCTCTCAGAGACCTGCTGCTGAGTGTCGAACATCCCTGCCTGTCCTGCAGCACCTTCCCCTGGGAACGATGCAGGTAACAGGTCAGAGCTGCACTACACTGCAACCTCCCACCTTGAGTACAAGACAGTGATTTTCCCAAGCCCGGGATGAATTTCACATGAAGGATTGGGTTTCCATGCTGAGCCGCAAGCTCCTGCCCTTCGTTGTTTCCAGACAATGAAGATAGATATCAAACTTAGCTACTGTTGTTATCAGCAGAATTAGAGCCTAAAGGCTCTTGCTGGCATCTGTGCTGAACATCATGCTGGGACAGAGAGAGAAACAGAGGATGTCCTGGAGAGCTCGTGATGCCCTAAACCAGGCAGGGGATGCCAGCCTCACTTGAGGACCATGCCCATCATCGCTGCAATGACCAAGCTGTCCTGTTCCCTGCGGACCCCGTCTCATCCCTCTGGCATTGCCCCACTGCTGTGCTGGGCAGCAGCAGCCCCTGCAGCACACAGCGAGCAGCACAGAGCTTGCATCTCAGAAAACACAAATCCTCCAGAGGCTTTGAATGGCAGCGGAAGGGGAAAAGCACCCTTTGGGGAGCTGAGCTGCCGTAACTGAAACACTTTGAGAGGGAGGAAGGACCAGAAGTGTCAGTCTGGAAATGGATTGAATTGTGCCACAGTCAATAAAACAAGTGACCCTCGTGTGAAGCTGTAATGGGGTGGTGCTTCTAGTATTTAATTCATGGACTCTCTCTCGCCCATACATATCCATCTCCCTCACTCCCGGTACCAGCACACTGAGTAGGATCGCACCTCCCCAGTGTGGGGAAACACAGCTCAGTGCCAACTACCACCATCCTCTGAATTACACACTTGTGGGCGCCCAGAGCAGTCCCGTCCCCCCGCTGCGCTGTTCCAGGTGCCGCCTTGCATCACTGCTTTATAACTTCCATAAAGTTTATAGCGCAGCAATGAAAACTCATTATTTCACCTGAGCCTGCTGGATCATAACGATCCCCCGGGTGCTTTTATAAGGTGCTCGGTCAGGCAGGCAGCCCCAGGCCTCAGCACAGAGCAGCTCCTGTTGGGATCAGCAGAACCTCCCACCTCACCCCTGGTATGGAAGCCTGGAACGGGCTGCACAGGCAGACAGGGAGCCCTGTCCCCTCTCCCTGCAATGGCACTTGCAGTCACACAGGAAGGCAGTCGTAACATGCAGGAGAGCACTTAAACACAGGGCAGACAATATTAATTATAACCAAATCTGACCCAGATCCTGCTGCATTTGTACTTTCGTGTTCCCAGCAATAACACTCTTGTCCTCATAGAAAGTACAAAAGCAGTGCAGAAGTTAATTGTATCCCTAAAAGACACTTAGAATATGAAGGTGAGTTCAGCTTCCTTTTAATTATTCAGAGAAACCCGATGGAGCTCCCTGGAAGCCATTAATGTTGTAACGGAGGGATGGAGAGTGGAACGCGGGGCTTGGAGGGCTGCTGGAGCCCTGCGCTGGGCATCTGCCACCACCGTAGTGCATCCATGAGTGCGATGCCAGGGAGCGTTGCCCATCTTTGCTATCTATAACCCAGGACAAGGCTATGCAGATAGCTCCCAGCTCAATATTTATGAGGTGCTGGTGGGAGGCTGCTGTAAACCCCAGCATGAGCATCCTCGTGTGCAGAGCCTGGCAGTGCACCAGCCATGCCACCCAGGGCTCAGCACACTGGGAGTACACCACAGAGATCACCCCTTGCATCAGCTCCCAGCACTGTTCCTGGCATTTTCCCTGCAGGATTCGGATGCTCCCTGCCCGTGTCTCCCTAAGAGTGGGCGCAAAGATGCAGGGAGAGGTGAAGCAAAGGAATCCACACCATGGAAAACCAACACTAATGACAACACAAAGTAGAAGATGCCCAATCTGCTGCTGCCTGTGGGCCCCTCACTGTGTGAGTGGCAGAGCCAGAGCCAGGAAAACAGAGAGGAACCCCATTGCAAGAGGGTCGTGGACAGTGAGGGTGCAGGGGACAGCCTGCCTTTGGGGACAGCCGCTCTTCCCTTTGGGGCCTGGTGACCCTGGGGAAGGGAGCCCATCCAGATGAGGAGCCTGGGCTCAGGTTGTCCCCCTTTGCTGCCTGGGTCCTTGCTGCCTCATGGCTTTTGTGCATGTCTCCAGGACTAGAAGAGCATTTTTAACCTCCATCTTCTGCTCCTTGGGGCAGTGAACAGCTGTTTAACAAAATGGATCTGCACAGAGCAATAATTTTGCTGCATTACTTAATATAGCTCTCGGCTAAAGCTATAATTGAGTTGGTTAACTAATCAATCTCTCCATAAGCATAGATTTCATTCTGGTGCCCATTTACAAGGAAAAATAATAAATACAGGAAGACAGCAAACTAAAAAGCAGCAGTGACAGGGCCTGGGGGTGCTGGAGTCAACAAGGTCTGTGCCTTTACTGGAAAAGCACTCGGAAAAGCTGTCCGGTGGGATGCAGCTCTAGGAAGCAGGCTGCTGCAGTGGCTGCCATGACCTGCAGGGCAGAGGGAAGGGGGATGTCTCTCGGCAAGGCCAAGCTGCAGTTACTCAGCTTTATCCAGGCAATCACCCCCTGCCAGGATACACAGTGCTGGGGCAGGTCTAAGGGATGGGGAAGTTATCCCTAGGGAAGAACTGCGCGCTCCAATGTGTGTGGCCAGAGGCTCACAGAGTGATGATCCATCTCCAGCCCAGCCACGTTCTGCACCACGGCTTCCTGCCTGCTTCCTTTCCAACAGCACGTGCTGCTTCCCACCGATGCTCCGAGGGTGAGCAGGGTGTGCAGAGCCAACACAGCCATTCCCACAACCTCATGGGAGCCCAAACCAGGAGCACTGGGTGCTCCAGACCCGCCTGTCACACACGGACCCTGTCACACTGTTAGCAAGAGCCCTGCCAGAGCTGTTGTTAAAAGCTTCCAAAAATAACCCCCGAAGCATCTCTGACTCAAGCCATCTAATTCAGGCAAAGGATTGATCCTCCTCCAACTGTTGTTTCACGGTGTTAAAAGCAAGATTGATTGTAAATTTATGTTGTAAAAGTGCATCATTATTTCAGCACATTAATGCAGCGCCTTTCTGTGCAAATTGATGTTATTTTTATGATGTTGTTTATGGGCTTGAATAATCGGATTGATTCTTAATTTTTAAGGCACTGTTGGGAGTGCAGGAGGAGACTCCAAAGACAAACTCCATCCTGGCCCAGCCTGTGGGTGAGGGAAAGGACCAGGACCTGGGATGGAAGCACCTCTCAGTCATGGTCCCCCACTGCAGGGACCAAGCTAGCACCCCAAACCAAGCACTGACAGCCCCTGTGCTGCTTCTGCCATGCCCAAAGCACGTGCACTTACAGCAGTGTTGAGCTAAGACATAGCCATTGCATGCCCATGGAAGCTGGCAGTGATGGGAAGTCACTCCCTGGGGGACAGATGCCAATACCAAGGTCAGGCAGTGGGTCAGCACTTTGCCATGGCAGCCAGCACTGGCATGTGGGGCTGGACACGGCTCTAACCCCATCCCATCCCTCTCCATCCTCATCCCC
>JAOEHY010029834.1:27310-60613 GCA_025447955.1 Psilopsiagon aurifrons | reverse complement strand
CTGCTCCTTCCGTGTTTGGGCTGCTGGACGGCAGGAGCAGTTGCCATGGTGAGCCCATCACTTGGGGCCAAGAGACAGATGCTGAGCAGGGGGGCTGGGGAGCATCCCTGGGGAACGGCTGCTCCTCACGCGGATTTGGGCAGCCTGGGCTCACTTTGGCTGGAGCTGGTTTGGGATTGATCCCAGGGGACCCGGTGGCTGTCAGAGAAAGGGAGCAGCAATGAGCTGGAGGCAGCAACGGCTTCAAAAGGCTCAGCTGTCTGCAGAGGCAGCGTCTGCCTGAGGCCACAACTCCCGGCCTGCAGAGCTTCCTGAATATTCCAGTGCTGGAGAGGCTCCCGCTGCCCATGGAGCCCCCAGACGGCTCCGGAGAGAGGGAGCACAGGACGAGCTCCCCTGCCTGCTCCTGGTCCTGCCTTAAGCCACACCAGGACCTCCAGAGGAAGAGAGGGAGGGGACCCAACCTTGCAGAGCCATTCCCTCCTTTTCATTCATTTCCAGATGTATTCCAAGCAAATCCTGCCAAAGTGCCGGCCATGCCTAATGAATTCTGGCATCCCCGCACCCAGATCTCCACACTGGGGGCTGTTCCCCTCCATTTCCTATTGCGTTTTCCCTCTGCTGCTTCTAGCCAATATATGACAGATACAGAGGGTGAGAAGTGGCTGCTTCTGAGGAAGAACTTCGTTATGAGGCCGTTTAAATCATTCTAATTACTCCAGAAACACACCATTAACTTTTCCAATGAGGTCTGCAGAGGGGAGAAAGGGGGAAAAAAATATATACACATCTAATGTATTTTATGCAGCTTACAGGGATAGCGCAGAGGAATAAGACAAGGGCAGAGAGAAAATAAACAGGCACTGTAATGTCCTGACATTAGGAATTCAGAATTCATTAGAAAAGCATTGATTGCCACAGACTGATTTAGCACAGAGCGTGATTCTTGGGAATACAGTCGAGCCCGCAGAAACGCATTGTAATTCAGAATTACTCTTTAAACAATAACAAGGAGCAGCAGTACTGCTAAGAGTTATCCCAGGCTCTGCTCCCGCTCCCATCTCCAGCCTTGGCCTGCTCGGAGCTGCCCTGGCTCAGGACAAACCAGCTTGTGCTTCCTAGGACCAACCCTGACACCACACTGTTGGAGGGACATGTCCCTCTGGGGCCCCGCAGCGCCCAGGTGGGAGATGTGAACAGGAGCCTGGCTTCAGTCACTCTCCATTCCTCACTGGTGCCACATTTGTGCAAAACCAATCGAAACAACACATCCCGCTCATCCTGGTTGAGACCAGCCCCACTGCGAGTCATTACTTCCCTGGAATGCCCCATGGCACGGACAAGGCTGGCAGCGAGTCAAAACTTTGAGCTGCCTCTGCTGGGGTGAGGACGGAGTTCCCTGCTTCCAAGCAGGGGAATCATGAGCAGGACCTGCCTGTTGGGGCAGGAGAAGGTCGGGCAGTGCCTCCGCTCGCCATTCCCACAGCTCCATGCTTCCATTTCTCATACTAAGGTGTTCTGCTTTGCTAGGGTCCAGCAATCCATTTCCTCCCTGCCTTCTTTCTGCCTTACCCATGAATATTTGGGATGTGCTTCCGTACAGGGAAACACTGCAGAAGGTCCCTCCCGGCAATGGGGATGCTCATGGCCCTCAGATTGCTCCAGCTCCCATCACACTGAACTGGCAGTTTTGCCCTGAAAGTCCTCAATCTGCAGATGCCCCCTGGCCAGAAATCCCAGGGGAGAATCCACGGGGACCATCAGTGAGTCCAGGGTCTCTCTGGCCCCAGGCAGCCCCTGGCACTACCCAGTGCAGCAGTCACAGCCCGTTCAAGGTCAGAGCGCCAGGTCTGGAGACGTCATGCACAAAAGTAATTATGTAGTTAGTATTAAACGCATCGCTCCAGCAATTAATTATGGACTTTAATCAGGAGAAAAGACAAATTACCGGGGGTTGAAAAGTGATAGTAATATGGAGCTGTTAAAATAATATTTTTGGGTTCTGCAAAATCTATTCCTTGTTAATGAGGGCATAAATGAGCCCCTTTGATGGCTTTAGGAGCTGGGGGTTGGCAGGCAGGGCTGCGGGACTGCAATGCTGAGATGTAACAGAATGCCAAGGGGATTTGCTCCTTGCTCTTCCCAATGGCCCCAGTGCAGAGCCACCTGCTCCCCCCTCGCCTCAGGGATGCGATAGGCCGCTTGGCATCAGACTGCACAAGCCAATGTTTTGCTAAATGGAAAACCAGGAGAACTTGGATGTGAAGAGACACTTATTTATCCTTTTAGCAGACGGTCTAATGAATAATTTCATGTTTGCAAAAGCTCATGTTGAAATTTGAAGACAAGAGATATATTGCCAAGGCGGCTGCGAGACTGCGACATTCATTTTGTGCTGAAAGATTTACTTAAAAATTAGATTTTACAATTTTAATGCCTCCATTCTTTTCTTTAAATAAGCTGTGAAATGCAGTTAATTAGACTTAAACCCGAGAAGCTCAGACATTTGGGCTGCAGCGTCAGCTACAAAAGAAAACGCTCTTTTTCACTTGCAAATTGAATCTAAATTCATTAGGTGGCTTAAACCTCCTGCTGCCCATCGGGAGCCCCAGAGCTGATGGGCTGGGGGGGTACCCAGCAAAACCCCATGGGTCCCCCGAGTGGACAAAGGGAAGGAGAAGAATGAGACGGCAAAAGCAACTGTTTGCCTTGTAGCAACAGGCTTTGTGAGGACAGGTTCCTTGTGCTCAATGAGGACAGGGGCTCTGCTAGCCCAAAGCCAGGGAACAGCGTGTTCAGCCCGAGAGCCATCGCTCTGTTCGCTGCTGCAGGGGGTCCCCCAGGATGAGCCTTTTGTCTGCTTTCATCCCAGCTGCTAATTAATTTTCCAGGATACCAGGTAATGGCAAAGCCCCCTTAAATCCATCCCAGCACTGTAAAATCAAGTGGGACGGGAGAGGAGGAAGGGAGGGCAAGGCAGGAGAGATTGCAGGAGGTGCAACCCCATTCCCACCCCTGGTAAGGGGAAGGTACCTCTGGAATCAGTGCCAAAGCCTCGGTCCTAAGTCAAGAGGGCTTCAGCTTTGTTCCCCTCTGGACTCCATCAGCTCTAGCTTTTCATTTTAATCCCTTGGAAACGTTCCATTATTCTGCTATTTCCTGTTGTTCCCTGTGACAAGACTGGGATTTTTACATTAGAAGACAAAAAATCTACCTTCACCAAAACCATCCAATTTCAACACTGTTATGGGGAAGGACATCAAACCAGAACCTCCTCTGAGGGAATCCCCAGCCAGCCGCTCACCCCGTGCCCAGCCCATTCCCACATTCCAGAGAAAGCTGCGACACAATCCACTCGCTCCCACTTTTAACATCTTTTCCCTCCTGCAGCCACAGCTGCCTTCACATCCCATCGCACCCAGGCTACCCAAAGCACGTTTTCCAGCGGCAGCACCCACAAGGGCACAGAGACAAGGCACAGGGCAAACAGTGCTTGGAGAGCTGCAGGACCGGCTCTTCACCCAGAGCAAGGCTTATTCCCAGCTTATTTTCACCCTCTATGGAGCAACATAGGGCCACACACACTGTGGGGATCGAACAACAGCACTGCCAAATGCTATTTGCTTATTCCTGGCTAAATTCCTAAAAACACTTCTTGGAGGACAACTACTTCCAAGTGATGCAATTATTTGCCCCCCTCTTGTGCAAAATACCACGGATAGATGGGCAATGACACCCAGCCACAGAGGAGAGGGGACAGTGAGCATGCTGCTTCATCAGGCCCTTCAGATGAAAAGAGAGGCTCTGTGATGGGCTGTACATAGGCACATATGTACATATACACACACAGAAAAGAGAGCCCCGGTGCAGGGACCTGGGGCAGGCACCGGTGAATCCCCACCGGCACAGGGGTACAAGGTTCTCATTAAAGCAATGGGAGGATGATGTGACATGCATCTTGGCAGCTTTTGTTGGTTCAGACAAGTCAAACCCATTTGTGTTTGACCAGGAGCAGCTCTGGGGAGGCACCGTGGGTAATTGGGAATAGCCTCAAATAAAAAAGGCAACTCGGGGCCTGGGGGAAATCTGCTGAAACACAGAATCAAGAATGGTGCTGAGCTGCAGAAGACGAAACGATGCCTCTGTTTAGAGGCTGAATTTAGAGTAAATACCAAGCTCTCCCTGTGGCTGCTCTTGCATTTATTAATACCATTTGAACCATCAGAGCGCCTGCATTCAAAGGGGCTTCTGACAGAACGCTTGTCCAGGTACCTCCAAGAAGAGGCTGCGGAAGCCCCGAGGGCTTCCAGCCCGGGCCCAAAAGCTGCAGGGCAGCTCTTGGTTAAAACCCTGACACTCCTGTCCACAAGAGAACCGCTTCTCTCCTGCAGTTTGGCCTCTTTGCCAGAGCTGACAAACACGGATCGCAAGGAGCACATCACCCAGGCCGTGTGTCAGCATCGCTTTGCGATACCGGTGGCAGAAGGATCTCAAGATAATAGGAGCCTCTTCATCTTCAATGGAGCTGGAAGGGAGCAACTGAATATCTGCGGAAGATTACAAGCAGTTATGGATATTGCTTGTCATGCTGCCATCAGCAGCCGCCGTGTTCAATTGACTGGGCGCCTGCTTCTCCAGAATGGTAATGCCAGGGATATGCACCGTGGCCACAGCACTGGGCCGCCCCAATAGCATCCAGACAGCCTCAAGAAGGAGGAGGCCACATAAATCACCCCCACAATCACCTGCACACACGGGGACAGTTGAACTAATGCCTCTGGTGCTGAGCCAGATTGCAACTGTGCTCTGGTTGTGGGGATGGCAGGAGGTAAACACGGGTTATGTGCCATCTGCCGCCCAAGCCCAAATGGTTAACCAGGAATATTCATTCTGCTCCTATTAAGTGTAATTACCCCCTAATCTGTAGGAGCCTTTTATTTCTATGTAATTACAGGATATTTAACAAATAAACCAGAGAAGGGTGGAAGTGGTGGGGGGCCCTGGCTGGGTGCAGCCTTGCTGATATCTGCGCCGATTGGATGGCTGAGATAGGGAGGGAATGTGGTGGCACAGAGACACCCATCCCTGCAGCAGGGCTGGGTCCAGGCATAACCACACCAGAGAGACCTTGTCAATGGCATAAGCTCCTGGGGAGGGATGAGACCAGAAAGGCAATCCGTACACGTTAGCACTCCATCACACCTTCCTCACACTGTATCTGGTGCAAACACAAAACTGAGGCTCAACACTGGGTCCCTTCAGCACCAGTGCCATGAATCTATACGGGAAGAGAAGGAGGTACGGCTGAGACAAGTGCTCCCCATTTGCTGTCCTGGGGCTGGCTGAGATCCCACGGGGACTTCACATTCAGTCCAGGTGGAAACACCCTCTGCAGGGCTGCTCCCTCGCCCCGGGATGTGTTAGCCAATTCATACTTATGAAGCCCAGTTCCCAGGAGCACAGGATAATCTTTGCCTAATTTACAGCACTGGTTTGCCCCATGAAGAGCCCCGCTATTTATTTAACTTGCTTATTTATCACCCGTCTCCCTCCCTTCTTCGCTTCATCACCCACCTGCACCATGGCAGGAAGAGGCTCCACTGGCTCCCAGTTTGGCACGAGCTGTCAGCAAGGACCATGACCACACAGAGGGGACTGGGAAGGACACCACATCCTGCACCCCTCTGTCTGGAGCGGTGCTGTGCAGGACCAGGGCACAGCACCATGAGCTCCACTCAATGCCGAGTGGCTGCTGCCACCAGCAAGTCCCCTGTCAGCACGGTGGCAGAGGAAAAGCGACTTGCTGTCTCTTAGGAAACCGAGTGAATGAGCTCTGGCACCTTCTCTGTAAATACTGCCCAGCCTTTGGTTAGGGGCTACTATAGGAAACTGAGTTTGACTCTTGTCTCACCTGGTTACTTAACCGTCATTCTCCCACTTCACCCTTCTCTGGGGGCTGCAGCACAGCCACAGCATTCCCCCTGTTTTACCTGGATACCCTTGCTAGAGGTGCTGAAGCTCCTGCTTTGCTCTGTCCTGTCCCATTCGCAAATACAGTGAAGCCCTGTCACCTCCATATCCACTGCAAGCTCTCAGAGCAAGAACAGAGTCACCCACAGGAGGCACTTTCCACTCATCCTAGCAGGGCAAGCCCAACCCTGACCTGGAGCAGGACCTCTGGTGCTGGCAGAGCTGATGCTCTGCCTGCCCCATGGCCAGCCCCACTCGCTGCGCCCGCACAGCAGGCAAGAGGATGCTGCTGAGGCACCTTTAGCCAATTGGTGTTCTAAAGGAAAAATTCGAGGGGATAATTGCTTGATTTAAAGTGATTTATTCCATTAAGTAACTCTTTACCATAGGCCTTTTTCAGATGTTCAAGTGTATTTCATTAGTGCTGCATAATAAAATAATTGCGGCACAGGACGAAATTTGTCCTTTTAGGGCAGAAAACTGGATTTTAGGAAAAGCTCCTGGATTTTCTGCCATGCATCAGGGGCTGGCCAGGAGGAATGAGGGAGACTGGGCTCCCTGCAAGGCAGGGACTCCCTTTACGTTTGGGGTGAGACCCCAAAAGGCTCCTTCTCCCCCCAGTCTGGTCTTTTCTCACGGGTGCCCACCGCAGAGCCCCCCAAAGCGCTGGGAGCAGCCGGACTGACAGGAGGAGAGCGGGAGAGCTGGGGCCGGGGCGAGGATGAGGATGCCGATCGGGGCGAAGGCGGGGGCTGAGCTCCCCCTCCCGGCTCGCAGCAGCAGCGCCGTCGGCCGCGGGTGCTGCCCGGCCCGCGGAGAGGATGCTGCAGCATCCCCGGCCCTGGCCAAGCGGAGGAAGGCAAGTCCCAGACTGCCTCATCCGAAGCACCCTTGTCCCTTCCTTCCAGGCGCAGGACGGCACCGCGAGCAGCTTCAGAAGCGCAAGGCAATCAGGTTTAGGTCGGAAACGTTAAAGCATTTGGTGAGTTTAATCATTTTTGCCTCCACATCATCTTTACCAAAGCCATTTGCCGCTGCTCAGCAGTGCTGGTCCTTCCCCATGCCAGTGGGGAGCCAATTTGCTAAGTGCCAGGAAAAAACACCCAGTCTCCCACATATTTCCCAACTGCTGTCACAAGCGCACCTCATCCTGTCCCTGGCCTCTTGTCATACACTGTGGGCAAAGCTGCATCCCCACACCGGTTTTGCAGAGGACACCAAGCTGGGGTTGGGCATCCCACAGAAAAAAAAACCTGTGGCTCCTATTTTTCCAGTAAAGAGCAAGAGGAGGAGCAGGCAGGTGCTCCATGGAGACAGCCTCTCCAGAGCACTTCACGCATGCATTGAATTTAATGGAGCTGCTTGTTTTCCAGGTAGAGGCTGTACCAGCATCAGGCAGCATTGGAGGGGCTGGTGCTGAGCCTGACCCAGCAAATCTCTGCTTTATTGTCAGTCCCGTGTTTGCCTCTATGAGCTGATTAAGGGAAGCGAGCATTCCCGGCAGAAGGGCGGGAGGTTTGAAATCCCAGCAATCAAAGTGCCGGATTCTTGCTCTGGGAAGCGAGCATCCCAGGCTGCTCCACAAGGAGAAAGCATCTTAAGAAAGGAGCAACCTCCCCACTTCCCCTTCACCTCCTCATTCGTCACTGTTACATCTGGAGAGGGGTTTTATTTTAACCACCCAATTTATCTCCAATTTGACTAATCTCAGACTGGAGCACCTCACACAAACTCATTGAAGACATCAGGGATGGGAATAGAGCATGGAGCCACCCTGGTTGATGGAAACTCCCATCAAAGGGGGATGGAGGCTGCAGGCCACTCTGGTACCCAAGCAGCCACAGTAAGCATCCCTCCTCCTCCTCCCACTCCTCCTCCTCTTCCTCCCCGCGGCCATCACTGGGCCTTTGACTGCTCAGATTTATATATTTGCCTCCTGTACTGCCCCATCTCACCTTGGAAAGGCACGAAGAGCCTTCAGCAACAATTTATAGGGAGATAAGAGGTGGGCTGGCGGGGAGGGCCAGGCGTGGGGAGCTGTATTTCTCGGGGAGCAGCTCTCAGCATACCCTTGCCGCTAAGGTCATGTGGCAGCCGTAGATGTACTCTGGAACAACAATTACTCTAGATAAGGAAATTCTGACTGGATAAAGGGACAGCTAATCAGGAGACTACAAGCCCCCGAATTGCTCAAGGAATCCATATTGATCTGAACAAGATATCAAATGTAAAATAAAGGGTTTTGCTAACTCTACAGGCTGCTTCAGCCCCTGCAACCTGGCACTGGATCAGCAAGCAGAGGAGCTGGCAGTGCTCAGCTCCTCTCCCTGAAGATAAAGCCTTGACTGCCTCTGTGGAGCCTAAAAATGCTTTCTTACCTCTCCCACAGGAAAAGCCCCTGAACGGGGCACAAGAAGAGACACACCGGGCTCTCCCCTCCCCTTCTGGGGTGCTCTGTCCTGAGGGGTCCATGTGGCCACCCCTTGGGGACAGGATGAGGTGCATGCTCCCAAGCATCCCCTAGCAGACACACCCTTGCAACGCCAGCCGAGCCCACCAGCACAGAGACAAACCCTCCATCTCTGGGGCTGCAATTCTCTGCTGCAGGCACATCCCATAGGAATGCGGTCATCAGCTTTCCTACTGGAAAGGGGAGATGCAGCAGCCAGTGCCGCAGGTATGTGCCATGCCCCACAGAAGATGTCTCCTTTCATGCCTCACCCTCCAGCTCCATAATTCACAAAAAGGATTCTTCCTCTGTCTTTATACCCCTTTCCTGTCCCTTTACTCATTTAAAGAGCTTTGGTCACCAATCGCCTCCCCACCCTGAGCCATGAACCCTGTGGCAGATGGATGGGGAGCTCTGCCCACTTCCAACCACTCTGCTGTACACACCGAGGAAATACGAGGCCATAATTCCTCCCCCCGGAAGATATACTCTCTCCAGGAGGAACATCCATCCGCTCACCCCAAATGGGAATACAGGCATGGAAAGGGGGGCTAGCTTTCTGCCCTGCACCCGCATAGATCAGAAGCCAGCGCTAACAGCAATACACAAAACCCAACGCAAGCGAGAGCAAACTCAGGCCTTAATAACCACTATTAATGCACTGTCAGGGCTCCGGAGCTGAGCTGCTCTCCCAGGCAGCCCATGGCAGGTCAGCACCCCCAGTGGTCCCTGCTGGGTTTGGGGGGGGTGGGGTTCAGTCACCACCTGCACACCAGCAGGGATACATTCAGAGTGTGCATCCTGCTCCAGAGCATCCTCAGTGCGACCACAGCCCTGGGGAGCCTCTCCCAGCCCTACCCAGTACCAAAGCTAAAGGGAGAGTGCAGCCCCTGCCCTGGGGTTTGCACTGAGGAGCAGAGATGGGTGCCCTCCACACCTGCCTGCGGGGACCACACCAGGCAGCCCCGAATCATGTCTCTGAACCGCATGCTGTGCTCTGCTTCCACATTGATTTAGCAGAGGAGTTGGTTTATGCTAAACAAACACTGTTTGGTTATTAAAAACATATTTATGGAGGCTTAGCAGCTTTGGTAGGACAGACGGGGCAGCAACTAGTGCCAGCAAGGCGAGTGCTCCCTGCTTCAGAGCAGCACTGGGGAGGTGCTGGTGCCAGGGAAGAGCTCACACCACCCAACAGGCACAAAAGAACCATCAACACTGGTGACCTGTGGCTTAAGCCAGCACAGGAGATGTGACATCTCCTTCTTCTCATGCACTGCTTGCACCCAGCCATTGCCTGGCATCCAGAAAGAAGGTGGTGAGGATCAGCAGTGTCCCAGATAGCAGCCAGCAGCCTCTGATGGGATGGGAGTGAGCACCACTGATCGGGCCATGAGGGGACCCCTCTTTGTCTCCAGTATTTCTGCCGTAAGACGTGGCTCATGGTGGCTGGAAGAGCTCCCTCTTTCCCCATTTAAACCCAGCTTCCCTTCCAACCAGGCTCTGCCTTCCCCTGGTTGGGGTTGAGCGATGCAGGGAGGAGACGCAGGAAGCCCCCCCGGGGGAGTATCTCTCTCCCACTTGTGTTTTGATGTTGCTATGGTGATTGCCGAGCGATAAATCTTGGTTATTATTGCCCAGCGCTTTCAGCCGCAAGCAAAGGCAACCTTTGCCGAGCTGCAGGGTGCCTTTGTTTCCACTCCCGCCTTTCAAAGCCTCAGCTCGGCACACACCCCCGGGCTGGTCACGCTGCAGAGCACCCGGTCCCCAGCCCCTCTCCTGCCTCCATCCTCAGGCAGGGAGCATCACCCATGCCCCTCACAGATGGGCACCAGCTCATTCCACCAGCATCACCTCTTCCCAGCCAGCTCTAGGTCAGCAAATCCTCCCACACCCCTGGATTCAACAAGAGCATCCCCAATCAGTTTTGCACTGTTTGCCCAGCTCCAATACATACCCCTCAACTGGACTGCCAAGAGAAGCTGGGGGTCTCATGGGGTACCTACATAATAGGGGATTCTGTTCCTGCCCATGGCAGGGGTTGGAAGTAGACAATCTGAAGGTCCTTTCCAACCCCAACTATTCCAACCCCAGCCTGTCACCCTGCACCTATCAAACTCGCCTTGGAAAAGCGGGCTTTGGACTCCCAGACCGCATCTGTCCCTCCTGGCCAGATGTCATTTGCAATGTATATTCTGGGCTGCGCTTTCATCTCGGTCCCTTTTGTATTTTGCCAGAATATTTCTGTGTGCAATTTCACCCAAGGGGAAACAGGCGTCTGAATCTCTGCCTTTCAAATTCCCTTTCCCCTGCATCCCCAGCTCTCTCTCATGCTGGGGCTCTGCTCTGCGCCGGCACAGCCGCAACCGGCGGTAAATCCATAAGCCAGCTCCCGTCCCCTTTGAAGTGCAGCCGGCACCGCTTGGATCCCTGACTTTTTGCTCCTTTTATCTTCCCTCCTCTTTCACTTGTGAATATTCAGATCCACAGATTACATTTGTCTTCCGAAATTGCTTTCTCAGTTGGTAGCTCCTTCCCCAGCTCCTTCTTATGGGGTTTGCTGCAAACTTGCCCCTTACCACTGGCTCTATGCGACAGCACCACCGAACCCCTGCCTGAGACCAGACCCCCACCCTGATGCTAGATAAGAAGGGAGAAGAGCCCAGGGTTGTCTCAGGACAGCCTTTGGCCACCCTTTGGGCTGCCAGCAGTGCCCAGAGGGGTGAGGTGCTATCGGGAGATCCAGATGAGGGAACCTGGATGGATCCAGCCCTGGCCACCAACTTCAAAGGAAGATAATCAGAGCCCCACACTGCTGCTGGGGAACAGATGCTGTGCCGATGCTTTCTGCTGCCAGTGTCCCCCCCACCTCTCCACTCCAGCTCCGTTTTATCTGCAAAATGAGCAACTGAATTCACTCTCCAAGAGGATGCAACGACAGGCCCCGCACACTGTCCTGGTCAGTGCTCACTTCTGCTGGAGCAGGGGATAAGCCCTGGGTGGAGGAGCAGGAGAGAGAGTCTAGGAGGGAAAGGGATGCTGGTCAGTGAGGGATGGGTGGACACAGCCATGTCCTACCCTGCTCCACAAAGACCTCAGGACCCCGTTCCACATTCCCCTGTGCATTCGTCTCCATCAGCCTGCCCAGGGAAGCCACAGCGACGAAAGACCAACATTCCCATCCATTCATCCAAGCTCCAGCAGTTCCTCTTTCAGTGAGCAAAACAATAAAACACACTGAGCACAGAAAGCGGCGTCCAGAACACTGTATTAAACACCAGGAGAAAATAGAGACCTGTTGGCTCATGCCAGCTCTCATTCTCTATCAAACGCCTCAGCCCCAGACTAATGGTGTTATGTAGACTGTTATATTGGTTCTTTGCTTTACAGCACTGTACATCCACCCCTAACACCAGAGATTTGTCCTCCTCTGCTCAGCTGTTACTTGCCCTATTGTCCCCAATGCCACTGTGCCCACTGCCTGCCTGCCGGTGCCCCAACCACACTCCGAGCCTCTGGGAGAGGCAGGAGAAGCTCCCGCCCAGTCACTGTGTGCAAGTCATTCCCCACTTCAATCTCCTCACGTGCAAAACCCTCCTCCTCAAAGCAATTGCAGCACTGTGGGGAGAAGCACCATGGAAAAGCCCTGTGCCGCCCTGCCTGGGGTCCCAGCCTGGGCACCAGGGAATGATGTTGCAGGGGGAAAACCAGGAGAGGGGGAATCTGCATTTGAGAACACACCAAGAACCAGTCCCTGGGAGCATTTGCTGATCGTCCTGGGGCAGAAATTGGAGCCCAGCACCGGCATTTTCTCCTCTATCCCCTCCATCGCCCCTCATTGCTTGAGCGGAGCAGAGCGATGCTCGCTCGGAATCCGGGATTTATCATGTGCAGGATTATTAGGTGCGCCGGGATGTTTTGCCACCGAAGGATAAATCAGTTCCTTCCTCCACATCTGAACACCTCATTTAAGCATTTAGCACAGGGCACAGCGAGCTCTTCCTTACAAATTGAGGTGTTACACAGCACCGGGTGAGCTGACACGCCGCTCACAGCGCCAGGAGTATTTTGTCACCCTGATATTTCACAGTGCGCTCGTGTCACACTGGTGACTGCTGTTTGTTCAGGAGCTGTAATGATCCTTTTTAACAGTGCTACTATAATTAAAGTTTTATATAAACCTTCCTAAAGAAGGGGAAGAGCCTCCTTTGAAACCTGCTTACAAAGAGATGTCACTGAGGGAGAAGGGGAAACGTTGACATGCACAGCAACCACCACCGTGCTACACAGCATCCCTGCGGTGCGGGAGGCTTCGCCTGGCACCAGGCGAGTGGCAGCATCCCCTGCCTGCTCCTCCTTTAGCCATCACCACCCCGAGCTCCACGCAGCTGCAAAGCGGGTTTTTCCTGAGCATCCTCACAGAAAGCTGCTATTTCGGAAAGCGTTTGAGGCTCGGAATATCAGAAACAGAGAGCTTAAACTGCAGCTCTGCAGCGCAGTGCTGGCCGGCACCTCGGGCAATGTGTTTGGATGCTTCTCTGAATTAGCTGAAGCTCTTGACATTGCACAGCCTGAGCCAGAAGCTCCTCTCTGCACAGTGTGCTCCAGCACTGTGCCCTGCTTAGAGTCGAGGGCTGCCAGGCCAATGTGCCAGGTGAAAGCAGGTAGGGCTGAACCTGGCTTCATGCAGGGAAGGGCTGCAATCTCTTTGGTCTGGACATCCCCTTTGTTTGGGTATCGAGTCAGGAATGGGCAGGCTCCATCAGCCCCTGTGCTGGTGCAGCGCCCAGCCAGAGATGGATGGTTTGGAAGGTGGATGTGCCATGGTGAGTCTCCTCATCCTCTTTTGCCTAATACAGAGAGGAAGGGACAGCATGGAAGAGCAGATGGCTGTTGGCTGGTCCATCACTGGGACAGGCAGCACCTCAGCTCTACATCATCAGCCTTAACACACAGCCCCATGACAGCACAGGGAGAACAGGAATTACAGGCTTTTAAGTGCAGGAGGAGGGATTTACGGTCGGGTGCTATTAACATTTGGCACAACATCCCCACAGCACATCACTCAGGCACCAAAGCTTGAGGGATTTATGGGAGGTCAGGTTTGGGGGGTGTAATCCCCATCAGCACCACACTAATTCTGCACAGGCAGAGAGGGCTGCCACAGTGTGATGGGCTCCAGGATAAGCAGATTATCTTGTCCTGCCTCACCAAGGAGCACCAACCCCTGACTTGCTGAGCCCTGGATAAAGGCTGAATTCACCTGAGAGTCAACCAGCCAAAGAGGGGATGGAGATCAGTGATGCAGGCAGGTGCTCACTGTGAGCACTCATGTGCCTTGGAGTCAGTTACAAAGATCTAACAGACAGGTAAATTCCTGTTGTCACACAGCAGAAGTCAACCCCCTTGGTCAGAGGCTGCTGCATGAGGTGTGATAACACCCACTCCAGGAAGATTCTGACTAGTTAAGAGCAATACATCACTATCAATGCAGGGAGACAGCACCGCATGAAGTAGTGTGATGGGAGAGGCCATGGAAGCACAGTGCAGGTTGTGGCAGGTCCCACAGCACCCACTTGAATGGGCTGCAGCACTGAACAGAGCTGACATAGTAACACAAAACCTCCGAGGGCTGTTTAGACAGCCGCAGGGATAACAGCTACCATGGGCCAAGCATGCATTGAGCTGCATGAGAGCAGCACCTGATCAAAGCCCGCCCGGCTCAGGAGCTGGCTTGGCACTGAGAGCAGATTCAGGCACTCAGATTGTGAAGCTGCAACAGTGACATTGTCCTCAAAGGGCGACTTTCAACCCCCTCTGATTTTCCTTCTTCTCTCCTTTCCCTTTGATTTCTATCACTCACAGAAGACTGCAGATGAAGTATGAGGGAAGATGACTGTGAGCACTGCAGCGGGGGGAAGCAGAGCTCCGGCTGCACAGCCCAAATCCTGCAATGGGCTCCCCCCACCGGATACCCCTGCAAGGCTCCAGGTACCCAACTTGAGTCCATCATGTTTCTGACCCATCCATCACTACCAGGAGCTCCACTACCCATTTCCCAAGCCCCCAATGCCCCGAGGGGCTTTACTTAATCTTCCTCTTACCTCTGCCCACTCAGGGCTGGGCTGGAGAAGGGAGACACTGAGTAGAAAAGCCCCAGGAGCTTTCTCAGTGCCACCAAGCACGTTTGCTACAGAGACTGATGAGTATTTCTGTAAGCAATGCCAATTGGAGCCAGCCTTACCTGACCAAAACACTTTGTTGATCAGAGTGAGAAGCACTTCCTGGGCAGCGGAGCGAGCCTGGCATGGACCCACACTGGTGTTCAGAGACAAGAAACCACCTTGGAGTTCAAAGGCTGGGAAGGAGTTAGTCACCTTGGAAACCAGAGCTGTGCCAAGCCATTACTGAGAGCAGGCCATTGCCGGTGGCCTCCCTGTGGGATGCTGGGATACAGAGGATGCCATCCCGAGCATCCCACCCAATGCCATCCTGGGCCCGCTGCTACAGCGGCAATCTCAGGCTTCAGAGCCCAGCTTTGGCTTCAAAAACCTGCTTCTTAGTCGCAGTTGTGAGCAAGGAGGGAATTCACTCAAGTGCCATTGCCCCCCTCCTTTTCCCTTAAGCACACAGACACAGACTGCAGAGCCACCGTTCAGTTCCAGGAACAAAATGTGTCCTACAGGCATTTCCTTCAGTTCTATGGGCTGATGTGACAGGGATGCGCTCAGAGCACTGAGCAATGCTGCAAACAGGGTTTCAGAGTCCCTGTCTTCCTGTTGTGGACCAGAGGACAGTAAACCCCCCTGAGCCCAAGCGTGAAGCACAACATGGCTCCATCAGTGAACCAGAGCAGGCAAAAAGCCAGCATCGCGCTAATAAAAGCTCAGAGCAATTCCCCTCAGCTGCCAATGACATTATCTGGGGCAACTTTGAGCCACAATAAAGTTATCTTTCTTTCCCAGGGTAACAAAGCACAACACGGGGATGAAAGTACCTGCAAGCCCACCAAAATTCATTGGTGGTGCACTTGCAAAGGGCTGTTGGTGGCCAAGGTGGGAACACATTCCTCAGACTCAACATCCCTGAGGATCACAGCAGTCCCCACACGACAGCGCCAGCCTGAAGCCCTTTCCCAGGCTGGGAATGCTGCCACTGTGAGGGAGACCAGCCTTAAAGCTGCTCTTAAAGTTTGTCGGCTGCCTTCTTCCCCAGTGAGCTGATAGGGATCATCCGCTGGCACAGAGCCTCAGTGCTGCTGCTGCTCTATATATACACACACACATGTATTTATAAAAACCCCAACCTGGAATTGACAGTGGCTGCTAGGAAGCAGTTTGTCACCTGTGCTTTTATGATTACAGCAACTAAGGGGAAAAAGATGTCCTTTCAGATAAGCACTGAAAAGGGGGGAAAAAAGGAGCTTTCAAAGGGGCTTTGTTCTCTTGAAGTGCTCTCGCTCCCAAGCCGCACATTCCTCAGAGGAGGGGGAGGAGGGAGCATTTAAAAACAAAACTCGTCCTCCTTTTCAAACTGTTTCATATTAACAGGCATCAATTACAGATTTGCCTTGACTGATGTTTCGGGCCATTATAGCACCCTCCACGTCTGTAATTGGATCCTAAATTAGGATTAATTCTCAAGGAAAAGGGTCTGAGCTGAACAGGTGATTCTCTCTCAGGAGCTCCGACTACATCCTCATTACTTAAGTAATCATTTGCTTTCCTCCATTGATAGGCACAGATTGAACAGCCCAAAGCACCTTTCCCAGTTGACCCATGCTGTGTTTTCAGACTGGATGGAGGCTCTTACACTCCCAGCCATGCTGAAGGGGCACAGGAGGGCACGAGGATGGGATCAAGGGTACCCAGGACACTCTGCTCCCTGCACCCAGCTCCCCTCCCACGGGGTGCCCCATACACACCAGGGCCCTTCCTGTGACTAGACAGTGAGGAGTTGTTATTGTTAAAAGTTGCTGTGTCTCTTAATAGAAATCTCATTAGGAGCATTAGGTATAGATAGGCACCAGCCCAGAACCTTCAAGTAATTATGTTTCATAATTATGCCGGTATGTTTGGAATAACGATAGCTCCTGAGCACCAGGATTAAGGAGCAGATTCAGTTGGAACAGGAGCTATTTATTTCTTTGACTTAACAGTTCCCCTCTGGTCTTAATTGGTTTTCACATTTCTCAGCCCTCAGTAACAGACATGGTACCACATCCAGCAATGGCAGAGACCCATCCCTGTGCCATGTGCTCACCCAAGCAGGGACCACTGGTCGAAAGGGAGCACAAAACACCAAGTGTTTTACCCCAGAAAGTGGTCTTAGGGGTGATTTCCTTCATCCCCGGAGGGCAGTTTGAGCCCCCAGCCCAGGAGCAGGCATGTGCCTGTGTTCCAGCTCCCCACCAAGCAAGATGCCCCACACTCTCCCTTTGGGCTGCTGAGCAGCATCACTCTAGCACAGCCCCTGCCAAGGACACCCACCTTATCCCCACGCATCCTCAGCTGCACCAGCCTGGAGGAGCTGCAGCGATTTGGGAAGGAAAACAGAGCTACAGAGAGACAATGTTGAATGTAAATACCAGTTAAATATGCATTACCATATGCCTGCGCCTTCGCGGTCTGTTAGGAGGCAACGTGAGCCAGTGGGAAGAGTCAGGAGCAAAGAGCTGGAGGCTTGGAAGAGCCTGCTTCCTCCCTGACAGCCTGGCACCCCACCCCGTGCAGGAGCCATTGCTCATGGAAGCAGGGAGCTGTGGATCTGCTCCTGCTCCAAACCCCAAAGGCAACCCATTGCTTGCCCATCTCCCCACTGATGCTGCTTGCACCCCAAGCCATGGGTGCTGTTAGCCCAGACAACTGATGCCATGCAATTACAGATGCAGATGATAGTAGCCACAAGTGTGTGATTGTCCCTGGAGCTCGGAGCAGATCAGACAGCAAGGCTGCTCGGGGTGTGGGAATTACACAAATGGGATGTGCTAGCAGGCAGCACTGTGTGAATCCATCTCTTGCCTGGCACTGGGTCCTGCTGCCTCTGGTGCACCCCCACACCCTGTCCCTGCTGCTCACGGAGCTTTGCATCTGCTGCCAGCACATTGCAGTCATTGAAACAAGGAAAGTCTTTGCCTGCAAAGGTTCCTGCAGCAGAAGCACCCCATCCATGCAGCAGCAACTGAGGCTCCCCTTCCCCTCAACCACTCGCGTGTGTGCAGGGTGAAAACACCTCACTGGGTTACACAAGTAAACCTTTCCTGGCTCAGCCTTGAGTGAAAGGCTTTTAAGAGGCGATGGTGAGCAGGGAGCAAAAACAACCTGAAAGGTAGACTGCAGCAGCAGCTTTACACCTCTCCCCAGGGAGCACTGTCCTTAGAGAGGCTGCTCCAGGCAACTGAATTGACACAGGCAATTACTGGGATGTCCAGCTCATCCCTGTAGCTCGGTAGCCACCAGCAGACATCACTGGGATATAGACACGGATTCACACCGAGCACGTTCTGCCACCTGCGATGTGACAGACCAGCTCCCCTCAGCCTCGCCAGGACTCAACACGTCTCCTCGGATCGATAGGCATCACCAGGCCCTTCCAGCAGTCACGCTGTGATGCTTGGTTACCCCTGAACTCCAATGGAATCGATGCGCAGGGTACCCAGCTGCAGTAGGGACCAACAATGCACCCCACCATGCACCAAAACCGGTACCAAGTATGGGGAAGCTGCACTTCCATGCGCACAGCCCCTGCATCATCCCTTCACAGGCATCCGAGCCCTCCTTGGGAGGGGCACGGACCACAGCATCCCTAACCCACACTGGCACCAGGTACCAGTGACAGCAGCTCAGCAAGGGCTGCTCCAGGTTGTGTTTCTAGGGGAGCAACCAGGCTTTTCCGGCTGCAGCCTTTGACCTCTCTTTGTTCTGCTTCTCTTTACAACTCTCTGCAGGTTTTGGCCACTCTCCAGCTTCTCCAACCATTTTTCACCTCCCCTTTTCACTGGGGACAGCCCCACACAGCTCTACAGCAATAAACCCCGCACCTAGCCCAGCCAGGATGCTTGGGAGGGGGACCAGGGTCTTGTCCCAGCACAGCCCCTACTCCTCTCCAGGCTTTTGGCAGGGGCACTGCCAACTCTAATTGCAATTTCCATTCCGGTGGCTGCACTCTGCAGGCAAAATAGGTTCTGTCTATATAATGAGTCACTCCTGAATATCAATCTATGCAGGATAAAATGGAGACAATAGCTGCTTACATGCATAGTGAGTTAATTATGAGCATCTGCTATTAATCTTGCTATCAGACTGCTAATTGCTCCTTCTCCTCCACAAAGACATGCTGGAGGTGAATCAGCTCAGCCGCCCTTTCCCGAGCCCTGCCTTGTTCCCTATAGGAAGTCTGGGTTCACGGCAGCCAGGAAAGCATTCCCAGGGCCAGAGCTGGCCCTGTATGTGCTGGTACACCCTCAGACCAGCTTGGCAGTGACCAAATTGGTGCAGACCCCAGAAAAGCCCAGCCCTGCAGGAGGATGAGCATGACAACAACCTGACTTGTGGCTGCGGGGACCTCCCCTCCAGGCTGAACGCAGTCCCTCCCCACCGGGGCCATGGGGCAGATGGCACAGGATGGAAGCCGCAGTGGAAGGCAGGTGGCAGCCACCTCCACACCCCCTGTCAGCGGCTGCTGCGGGAGATTGAAGCCTTTCAGGGGGAGGCGGGTGCAGAAGATGTCGAGTTGCACTCTCGCAGGTGAGGACTTGACATCTCACGTGTAATGAGGGAAGGAAATGCATCGGGAGCGTTTGGGGAAGATGACAGCGGATCAGAAGTGTCTCCTTCTCCCACAGATTTATTGTGTCAAGCAGTCACTCAGGGAAGCGAGAGGAAGGCTCTGTCAGCAGCCGGGGCACTGGCAGGCTGCAGAGCCCCGGCCCTTTCATCCAGCAGCCGCTCTGCAATTGATTCAGACAAACTCCTGGTGATTGCCTAACAGGAGAGCAGCCAGCACACCTCAATTAGCTGCTCGCAAGGTGAGAGCCGGTGGGTGTCTCATTAAGGAGCTGGCTCGCTTCCCCAAAGCCCAGAAACGAAGTGCGCTCCTTCATGGAAGGCACTGAAGTCTGAAGTGATGGGGATGAGCAGGGAAGCACCGACTCCGCTCTCAGTCCCACGTAGCTGGCGGTTGAGCAGAGAGGCAGCCAAGGCCATTTCTAGACTTCACAAGGTTGTTCTGCGCTGAGGAAAGCGCAAACAACAGCTCCTGGGAAGGGATGCTGAGCACCTCATCAGCATGTGAATAAAAGGGCGATTAAATCTAAGTCCTGAATATTCACGTCGGATGTCGGAAATGTTTGCTCCCTTGTTCTGAAAGGGCGGAGAGGCAAACAAACCCGAACCAGCTTCCTCCCCGCCTTGTGCCCATCCCAGCAGCTGGATGGGCGCCGGCTGGTCCCGTTACCCACCCCCACCCCCCCCACTCCCCCCCGGATAAGCGGATTTCACGCTTCAAGCTGATCCCCGCTAAAGGTCAGCGAGACTTCGCGCTGGCCGTGCCCCTGTGCTGGTGCTGGGGCCCCTGCGGCGCTGGGAGGCCGGGTCTGAGCTCAGCCGCTGCTCCTCGCTGGACCAGCCCTGCTATTTTCCATCCAACACCCCCGGGGCCGCGCCTGGCTCCGGCGGCGCGGTTTGCAGAGCACATATAACCTTTACAGCGCACGGACCAGCCCGCCGCTTGCTTGGGTTTAATTAGCTCCCTTCCTCCACCTGCCCGAAAGCCACTGAGGCACCCTGGGGCCCTTCCTGGCACAGGGACAAGGACTCCGGTAGCAGCTCCCGCACATCCTCCCTGGTCAGTGAGCACCGTCGGGCTCCAAACCCATTCCCGTTCTCACCCAGAGCCTCAAGACCACCACACCCAAGGAGCAGACACCAGGCTGAAAGGCTGGTCAATGGAAAGCAGAGGTCCAGAAACCCCCTGACTTAGCCAGGTCGTGGTGCCTGCTCCATCCATCCATCCATCCGTCCCTGACCACCAACACTGCCTCCTCCTGCACTCCCATGCCAGGCTGGAACCTGATGTCCTGCACATGCAGAGCTCCACTGAAGCTAATGAGCAACTCCATGGGAGGGAGGGAATTTAGGGTATTTTAAGACACTTAGAAATCCCCTTCGCAGCAATTAGGCACAGCTATTAGACCCTCCTTCCCCGTACAGCTCAGTGCTGCTCCAAACAGAGCTTGCTGGCAGTGTTTGCCTCGGGGATTGCGTCGTGGTTTAAGCTCAGCTTAAAAAAAATGACTTCTACTGCTGAACCCAGGACAGATGGGAACACCACCTCATCCTCATGCACAGCAAACAGCCCAGCTGTGTGACCAGAGACACCTCCCTGCAAACCTGGCATCAGGATGCGATATACATAATATATAACAAGCATGTTTATCAGACGATGGCGCATCGCAGCTGCTGGTAAACGAGCTCACAAGCCTTGAACCGCACAGAAACTTCATGTATTATTTAAAATACTTTCCCAGGAATCCTGTCAAATCAAACCCAGCTCCTGTGCCCATGAGGACTGTGGTCGGGGCACTGCAGGAATGCCTCTCAATGGTAACGCCTGCTGTGCTGCCTGTGGCGCCGAGCCCTGCTGCCCAGGATGCATCACACAGCCAGTGTGTTTGGTGGAGGACAGCACCTACATGACACGGAGCCATGCCCAGAGGGAGGGCCATGATGACAGGCTGTGGAACTGAGCACCCAATTGCTAATGAGATGGTTCCCAGTATTTGAGCAAGCCCCAGGTCACACATTGGAGGAGACAGGCATTAATACACTATGGAGCCTGGCAACCAGCCATGCTACAGGCAATGCCAAGCTCCACTGCTGGAAAACACCATATGCATCATTAAAGTGGCTGCTACAGCATGAGCTCCACTCCAGTTCCCCATGGGAAAGGAGCCTCCAGTCCCAAGGAATTCTGTTCCTCTGGGAAACAAGGATTTAGCAGCAGCGGGCACGGTGTGATATTGATCCCTGCTAATGCAAGCAGCCATTGTAACCTTGTCTGCTCGTGGCCGGCATAATTTGGAGATTACGCTTTAATGAGCAGATGATGTATGTTTCAACATAAGGAACAAGGAAAGCAATCGAGATTGCAGCAGGTAAATAGGAAGCATTACTCTGGATGGCCAGTCACTAAATCCCCTGGCAGAAGAGCAGGCTGTAAAGTGACGCTCAGCACCACAATGGGACAGGGTGCAGGGATGTGCTCCCCAGGCATCCAGACAGACCATGGGGCAGGCACCAGGCAAAGGACCTTGGGAGCAGCATCCACGGTTAGAAACACAGTTTGCCCTGGAAATCTCAGCAGGTTGGAAAGAATCTCCATCTCAAAGGAGAGCACTGCCTGCCCAGGTTAGGTCCCTCCCAGGATTTTAAGGCAGGAGCAGCCCTGTCTGCCCCACCTCAGCAGGGGAGAGAAATACAGATGGCTTAATACGTGCTAAACCCAGGCTCCAGCTCAACACTTACTTTTTGCTTCTTTGGTCTCAATATTTCGTACCACTACAGATAACAATGAATGCAATACTGCTATTAAAGCCTCTCTCTATGTTATATGCAGAGGTCAATGTGGTTTGCCCCTCTATCTGCATGTTTAAAGGGGTTTCAAACACAGGCTTTCTTTTCCACAGGGAATGTAAAATAAACCTGTGTGCCAAGCAGGAATAATCCCTCCTCAGCTGCAACTGAGGGGGGGGCTGCTGCCAGGGATGGGCGGGGGAGAAGGAGCTCTTTTCCAGGCTGGATCTCTGTCCCTGCCTTTGCTTTCCCACCCAGAGACAGGAGGGACTGATGCCCAAGTGCTTCCCCAGGAGTCGGGATGCTCCAGCCCTCCCCACTGCCTGTCATCCCTGCGGTCACTGCAGCAGCATCCGCACGGCGCTGCCGCCCACCTGGTTGAGCGCCGCAGGGCCTTAGGGGATCCATCCCACTGTGCCCCTGTCCAGCCTGGCCGCGTCTTCCCTGATTCCCCATTCAGCCTCCTGGGAGAAGAAGCTGAGGGACTTCTTTTTTGTTTGGGAAAAGAAAAACTGCCATAAATTCATGTACTTAAAGGATTTCTCACCAGAAAGGAGCCCCTTGAGACTCCCATTTTCCGGGAGTGAATCTCTCGCCTAATCACAAAGCGCTGCTATTTACTGTATCTGCTATCAAGGCAGGCAGCCTCTGTCCCGCCTTTCCTAACATCTATTTACCAAATCCATTTGCAAGTCTAAAATTTAATCAGCCAGGTTTCATCTTAGAGGCATTAACATTCAAATGGGACTCACTCCCCGAGCCAGAGCAAAGCAGCGCATTAATAATGGGCAGCTCTGGAGCCAGGTATGGGGTGAGTCACTGTGGTTATTCACAGGTTAGACAGAGGCAAAGCCTCCAGGGCCAGCCTGGAGCCAGGCTATGGGCATTGGCAAGGGCAGGACCTCCATGACCTGGCGGGAGTGACACAGGATCACCCCCAGGCTCCTGCACCAAGGACCTCAGCTAGAGGTGGTTGAGAATTCAAGCAGTGGTGCCCTCACCAGCATATTCCCCCTGCTAAAAAAACCCTCTGGTTTGCAATGACCCCCCCCCAAAATACCAAGGAGATCCACTCAAGGGGATAAAAAGCAACTATTCCCAAGCACCTCGCTGTGCAGCGCACGCCTCATGGGAGGGATTCATTAGCTAATGCTCATAAAACATGTTTTATGGGCTGCCCTTCTCATTGAAATGGATGGGAGGGCTGCACTTGACCTCGGTGGGAACGGGAGACAGCTGATGACAGGAGCCAACAGTATTTCACACAAACCACATTAACAGGCCCTGTAAAGCACCAGGCTGCCCGCAGGATGGACAGAGGCTGTCTTAACTCAGAGCAACACACAGCTAATGTGAAGCAGACTTCATCAGCTCCACCAAAACCAGGAGGGAAGAGTCTCCTGTGGAATTACACGGGATTCTGGTGCACAGAATGATGTTCCACACAGCCATTACCCCCATGCGCCCACCCTGGCTCTGCACTGCCTGGGGACCACAAGGATAAGCAGGAAGGCTCATGCTGGCTGAACGCTTTCCTTCTCCACCAGCCTCATTATGCTCATTCCCCTGGATTCCGCCAGGCTGCTTGGATGTGCCACGAGGAACCTGACATCCTTAACTGGCATTTCCCCTTCCCTGCTCCTGGCTGGGATGCAGCTTTGTCATGAAGCGCCTGCTCTAGCTGATACATCCAGGATATGAGGCATCATCAGGGTTCCTTTCATTGCCCTCACCTCCCACTGTCTCCAGCACTGACAGATCTGAATTGTTTGCACCACTTTCACACATATCTCATTAGATTTGCTCTGGTGCTTCTCCATGGCACCTGCAGTGGGGCCTGGCAGCGCTCAGGACCTGCCAGGGCTGGGGCTGTGGAGTGATGCCTCCTCCTCTGCCCCACACCGGGATGCACTGAGCCGCAGCCAGGGGGACAGCCACACTCAAAGAATGAAATACAAGGCACTCAGAAGCATCAGGTATAAGCAAAAGAGACAAGAGAGTTCATCTGTGCTGCAGCCCAGGGAGGATGAGCGCATGCCCGGGTGCACGAGCAGGGATGCTCCATCCACCACAGCTGGGTACCAGCCCAGCAACAGCCTTCCTCCTCTGGAAATAACCTTTGCTGTGCTTCATTACAAGCCATCAGAAGAAAAAGAGTGAGTGTGAGTGAAGAAAAGTGAGAGACATTATGTGTCTCCCTGTGATAGCCTGCGATGTCTTCAACTCCAATAAATAAATAAAGGAAGAAATATTCCCCCGAGTCCCTCTGACATATCTAATTGATATCACTGGGGATCTCCCATGAAGCAAGCAGGAATCTAATCTATCGCCTCGTACAGCCAAATGGAAGCAGCAGGGTGGCTGCCACTGAGCCTCCAGCTCCTGACAGGGACGCGCCTAATGGAAGTGGAAACCGATTATGGGCAGCCTGATATCCAAGTAACAAATAGGGGACCTGGAGAGACACTTACTGCAGTGGCCTTTGAGAACTCAACCGCTTCTCCCTCCTGCTCCCCACCATGCTGACTGAACAAGGTGCCCAAGCACCCGGCCTCCAGCCAGGCTGCTGGTTCTCAGGAGAGAGGAAGGGAAAGCAGGGCTGCAGAGGACATGGAACCACACCGGAATCCTCCAGCTGCCCCACATCGACGTGAGCAGAAGCTGTGCTGAGGGCTCACTCCCATCTGGCACACTGTCCTATGAACAACCTGTGAGCAGCAGCTCTGTGCAGGAGCTGTGCCTCTGCGGAGATGCCTTCAGCCACGTCGACTGCCACCTCCCAACTTCATTGTTTAATTAGCTCCCTCCTGATGTAGGTAATGGAGCTCTGGAGCTCTTAAACAAAGATTTAATCAGCCCAGGCTCTGGGCTGCAACCCAGCAGCAAGCAGCTCCCTTTGTTAGATAGGTGTGAAATCCAGGGCATGGCTGCCCCTGACAACGTCCTTGCTGCTAACAGCTTCCAGCATCCTGCGTGTCCCCGGATAGTCCGGCACAGAATCCTCTGGGCCCTCTTCTCCGTGTACCACGCAGTCACCTGGGTCACTGATTCTTAGCATCATGCAAATGGAGCCAGCGGGGAGCTGGCAGCTCCAGTGCATTATTATTTAGGATGGATAAACTCTTATCCCGAGTTCTCAGCACCTCGCCGAGTCCAAGGGAGAGTTTCTGATTTATCGTGATTGGTTTTAGCCCTGTGGAGGAGCTGCAGCACAAAGCGGAGGGGAGGGGAAGTGGGCAGAGCTGCTTCCATCACACAGAGCAAAGGCTGCAGAGGAGCACAGCCCCTGCTCCCCTCCAAAGGGCAGAATGGGTGACCTCCATCATCGCCTTCACAGGGAACAAAGGAGCCATCAGAGATGGGCACCACGGGAACACCTTACAGCACTGCAGCACACACAGCAGCCATGCTCCTCCATCCCAATGCCCCTCACCAAGCACCAGCACATCCAGGCTGCACCAAGACACTGTCAGCTCAGCAAGAGGTCTCCTTCAGTGACTGACAGCGAACGAGGCAGTGATGTATTGGCAGAAAGCAGACATCTAAGGGCAGCTCAGCCCCCTCTTCTTCCCCCAGCCCTCTCTGCCCCACTGCAGCTCCTTCCCGACCCGAGGCGAACTGCAGATAGATTGGCTCCTGGTAAATGACAATAGCTTTGCAGAATGCCATCTTAATAAGTGCATCTCGCAGCCAGGGGTGAGAAGCAGCAGCTGAAGCGCCGGTGTGGATGTCAAGTTACAAATGAGACATCCAACTGCTTCATTTATTAGAGGGAATCAATTCGACTTTTCATATTCGCCAGGAGTTTGAGGCAGGAAGGACCCCATCAGCAGCCACGCTCAGCCCCTGTGCTTCAGCGCCATGCAGCACATGGGGGTTATAAGGCGAATGAACAATCTCTGGCTGCACAGCATCCCTGGAAAACACTGTGGCTGCTGCTTCCCCCAAGCCCAGGAAGGGAAGCTGGGAGGAGAGCAGGCTGGCCCCATGCTCCCTGCTCTGCTAGGGAGCTCCAGCAAGTCATAGCCAGAAGATGGGCTGTTTTCATGGAGCATGGTTAGGCTGCATGCCCCAGACCAGCAAAAGGCACATGAAAACATAGAGATAGACCCCCAATCCTTGTCCAGCAAGCAGTGTGGTACCCAAGCACTGCAGGGCACACCCAAGTTCCATCCCCGTGGATGATCAGAGCCTGATAATGGGCACCCTGGTCTTACACCACGGGGCCTTGTTAGGCTAAATGGGGTGAGGGGAGAGGCAGTGGCTGCCTCCGCACCAGGAGCTGCAGCTCTGCCCTTTACACGAAGGCAGCGACTGTGCGTGTGGCTTAATCCTGAAGAGCTGTAATTGCCACTGTGCAAAAACATTACAGGTCACTGGAAGCAATTTAATGATAATAAAATTACAGAAAAGCAGCCCAACAGGAAATGAAGCAGCTCCTGGCCCGGATTCCCAGCCTGCTTTCCATCCAAAAACTGCCCTTTATCTCCCCAGGGACACTGAATGCATCCACAACTGCAAGAACAAGCCCTCACACCGCTTCCCTGCACCCCACACTTGTGGGGTTGGGGATGAGGACCAATGCTGGGCCTGGGGGAGCAGGATATGGCACCAGCAGCCCCAAGGCAGCGGTCTCAGGGCACTGCACCATCACCACAGCACCCAGCCATGCCCATGCCCTGCCAAGAGGGCAAGGCACGGCCCTCCAGGCAGCCCCAGTGCATTTTCTATGCCTCCTCTGCTCTAAGCGTAAGGCCATGGGCAGTCCAAGCTTTTCCCAAGGCACACAGCAAATGGAATCACTCAGCCAAGGGATCAATGGCTGAAAATGGGCACCCGCTTTCTGTCTGCTCCAGTCTGGTGGTAAAAGGAGGGACAGCTTTTCCCCTCCCTCACACTGCCCAGGAAGGACCACAAACCTCAGGAAAATCCCGGGGGATGCTCACAGCCAAACTCATCCAGCTCCTGACACCCCACACCACCATTTCTCACGCCTTTGCCTTTCACCTCTTTGCCTTTACCTTCCAAGGGGAAGCATGGCTTTAAAGTGCACCTAAAGCAAAGCACGTAATCACACCCATCTCTCTGTTAATGAACAGATAAATCAAGCCCATCTTGCCAATTAGGTGAAGGGAGCAAGCGCCGGGCTCCTCACAGGATGCCTTCCCCCTTGCAGCAGATTGATGGCATTTGTCACCAGATGTGCGGCATGGGTAAGGGAAGGGCTCCAGCCCCTGCCACCCGCCTTAGTCCATGCACCGGCTCCCGACGCGCCAGCGCTGCTCAAGAGAGACATCTGTAGGCAAAAGGTAGGGCGAGAACTGCAGTTCCCCCGGACCCGCTGAGTTAAAGCTGACGGCAAAGACAACGAGGTCAGGAAGCGGTACAAAGTGAGCCCAGGGCAATGACAGCGGCAGCACCATCAGCCCCAAGGTGTCCCTTGGGGCTGCGGGAAGCAGGATGCTCATGCAGTGGGTGCTGGGTTCCAACACAGATCGGCACTGCCACACAGAGCACCATCAGGACAAACACTCTTGAGCAGCAGACCACCTCTCCTCTATCAGCCAGGGACTTGTGGAGCCTTGCGATAAAGAAGGTTTTAAAGCACCCAGCAAACCCGTAGCACGTCGCCTGCTTCGCCGTGGTGTTTATAAACCAGACCCCATCCCAAACCCTTCTCCAACAGCTGCTGCGGCACGGCCCATTCCCAAATCTGCCCAGTGGGGGGTACAGCCTGGCCCAACCAACACACTGCAGCCGGAGCTGGGCCAGCTCTTTGTGCCAAACGATGTTCCCAGTGCTCCTGGCCCTCGCTCTGCTCAGCGCATTGGGAACCCGATGCATTCGAGCAATCTGCTTTGTTCTGTGTGGCTGCTCAATGAACCTCCACAGGAACTCGCTGCGGTCCTGGGCTGTTCACAAGTATTTGCTTCATTCCTACTGTCCTTTCTTATGCCTCACTAACAGCCTGGGCTTGGGTCCTTCACTCTGCTGCTTGGACAGGCCAAACACAGCAGCATCGGATGGAAACTCATCTGTGACAGACACATGGGAGCCAAAGCTTTGCCTGTTGGCTTCTTATGGGCAGAGATAAAGCAACACAACCCCCTTGAGCACAAAAATCAATAGGCAAGCACCAATCGCTGCTCCCTGTCCCCAGCATCCCCACATCCCTCACAGGGCTCCTGCACATCCCTTTCCCTGCAGCACATTCCCTTGGCAGGCAGGGCTGGGGCTGCCTAAGCCCTCCAGGATGGGACCACAGGGAGCCCTTTGGGATGCAGGGAGCACAGCCCGGCCGTGCCCAAGCAGTCCCTGATTGCCAGGGCTGGAAACATCTCAGCCATGCTGCCTGTCGCTGCTGCCCCCCATCCAGGGCCACACAGGAGAGCAAGCAGGGTCCCAGGGCCCCTTCTCCCAGTGCCACGCAGGCACTTGTCAGAGCTAGGCACTGGTGACACTGTTATTATACATGGCCTCAAAGCCCATTCAAGGCACTGGAAGATGAATTATGTTTCATTTATATCAAAGAAGCAATCTTGGAGCCCATTTGTGATCAAATTTGCTGTCAGAGAAACTTTGCTTTATCTCATTACATCTGATATCTTTTGGCTTCTTGTCCTTGAGACTATTAAAGTTTAATGTCAAATTCGAGATGAAATGGAATCATTGCTGTATCATCTCATCAGGACCCCGTGCACCCTGTCCATCCTCACAATCCTGACAACTCATTGTCCTGTGGCAGCTGGGGGAGAGGAGGATGAGGGGAGGAAGGCTTCCACCCCACATGCTGGAGCCACGGGTGGGAGGAGGGGACCCTGGCTCTGCCAGCCCAGTGTGGCAAGGAGAATGCCACCACTCCTTATGCCTGGTCACACTGGGAATATCTGAGCTCCACACCCGGGTAATCCCAGTCCTGGAAACCATCAAACCTGCTGCGCTTTGGTCCTTCAGAGACCATGCTGGGTCCATAGCACAGCGAAGAGGCTGGAATCCAGCACCAGGCTGGAAAGAGCCCCCTTTGAGGAGAAGCATCCTTTCCAAACAGTTTAGTCCTTGCACAGTCCTTCTTCTTGCACAGACCAAATACCTTTGATGAATGGCTTTAGTGGGCTCCCAAGAGGCTTCACTGAGTTAGCTCACACAACTTCCCACACCCAGAAGGGTCTGCCTGGTCCACATGAAAGTGAGCCCTCCTGGGCTGATCCACAAAGGCATCCAAAGCTGAATGTGCCACCGTTTCCCAGCTCTCCAGGAAAGTCATTCCCGGCCTTCCCACCTCCCCAGACTGACCGTGGGGTTTCTGCCACCACTGAGGGGGAAGGGGCAGCAGCACAGCATGGTGCAAAGGCAGCACATACCCCATCTGCAGAGGGAAGGCAGCAGGAGAAGTGAGCAGCAACTCCCCATCGCCTCAGACACGCACCCCGCAGCTCCCCAGTGCAGGGACACCAGCTCAGGGCAGAGGACTCGAAGAAGAGGCAGCGTTTCCCCAGGTAATCTGCCTTTGAAAAGGAGTTATTATCCATCACTGGAGAAAAAAGGGAAAAAAACAAAGGGAACCTTTCCAACAGAGTCACTGGCACAATCCCTCTGCGATGTCAAAGCCCACTGCAAAAGCAGAGAGACGGAAAGGGACGAGTTCTCCAGGTACCCTCTCGTTTTCAGGTGCCCAACCTTCGACTCTCTGGCTGGGATTTTCAAAGCAGCCGAGGGATGCAGAGGCACAATTCCTGCCTCATTGCAAAAGTCTCAAGGAGTTCAGTCTCTCCACATTAACAAAGGGAAGGTGATGAGGTGACTTGATCAAAGTCTTTAAATATCCACACAGAGAACAAAAAAAATTGATAATAGAGGGCTCTTCAGTCTAACAACAAAGGCAGAAAAAACCCAGTGCTGGAAGCACGAGCCAGACAAGCACAGACCAGACATCAGGTGCTGCCTTTCCAGCAAGGGCAATTAAACACAGGGAACATCCAAAAGGAATCCCGGCATCCACACAGATGTAACCCCACCAGGCTGCCCGAGGGGAGACGTCTCCCTGCTAAAGGAGAAGCGGGTCAGGGAAGTTCCCGGCCGCATGGGGTGGACAGCCCGAGCAGCCGTTCCCTGGCTGTGTGAGCTATGGGGAAAGCTCTATGGGGAAAGGCTGCTGACATCCCCTGCGTAAATAAATCGGGTCACTCTGTCCACACAGCTTCGAGGGATGATGGAAGCCACGCTAAAAGCTGAGCTAGCCAGGGCAAAACAAGTTCCTGCGTGGCCGGGCAGCGCCCAGGGTCCCAGTGCAATGAACCAGCCCCCACATGCCCCTCGGTTCCCAGGCTCTGTGCAGAGCTTCCTGCCGGGATCACTCTCTGTGAGCTGTCATTTTGGGTATCAGACCACTCCCGGACCATTCTGCAGGAGCTGCCATAGGCAGGAGCGTGTCCAAGGTGAGGAACCACAGCCCACACTTCCTTGGAGCAACTGCAGCTGCATGCTCGTGGAGGTGAGTTTAACCATCACAAGTAGTAAGAGGATACACAGTGAACGTAGCTGCGCTCCTAAGCGAGGCTTCGCCTTCCAAGAGGCAGCTGGGAGAAGCGCAAGCACATCCTACTCCATTTGTGTCAGTGATTTAACAGACAATAAGTGATCTGAGCCGCGGGAAGCTATTCCCCTGAGGGAAGCATCACGGCAGCATTACACACTATCAATGCACCCTCTTTGAAGAGACAGACCCTATGTGCACCCAACACACAGTCCAGTAAACCCAATCCCACCAGAGACACGCAGACCCAGCCCTTCATCTGCAGCACTGCCTCATCTCCCATGGGATTACTGCAGGACCACGCACCCAGGGCAAAAGCTGCCAGGGATAAACACAAACCCCTTTCTTCAAAGCTCAAGCGGCTTTTCCAGCCTGGGCTAAACCTCTGGCATCAATAGCTGCTAAGTACATCATCATCCACACTTAAAGGAATCAACAGCAGCCTTCATTAGGTCGCCCAGGCAGGGGCCAGGGCTTTGCCTTTGTGCTTTGCTGGTTTTAATAGGTTAGCTATGGCACTTTGAGAAGGAATGAACTCCGAGCCCAAAGCCCCCAGCTCAATTGTCAGTTATTGCTGGCAGTTTATCAGCATTAACTGATTAGGCTCAGGATGATGGATTCCCCTGCCTTCGTCTGGTGCGTGGTGAGGGAAAACCTCCTTTCCCTCGGTTTTCCCTGTCACGGAGCAGTAATTGCTGTCTCTAGCTCTCCCCCACCACAGCCTCCAGTAGCAGCAGCTTTTGTTTGCGTCCTCCCGCAATCACAGACAATAATAATAGAATAAGACTCAAATGAGAGGGAAGCTCAGCCCCAGCAGAATTTAATTGATGAGGATTTCACCTCGGAATCTAAACACGTTTAATTTCATTGTGTTGCACAGAGATGAGTTATGACATTAAAGTTGGCCAATTGTAGATCGCTCCTTTGCTGTGCGAGACTTTCAGTCCGTCCCTCCCCCAAATACCCGCTCTTGCCTTTAGATTGATAGAAAGGAGAATGTTGCTGTTTACTATCCCTGGAACACCCTCCACCCGTTGAGGAAAGGAGGCAGAGGGGAAGGAAAGCTGGGCAGATCCAGCTACCAGCTCCCAGCAGCAACGGGGGACTGCAGCTCCCTGCAAAACATGCCCATGGGATGCAGCTCCAGCCTCGGCTCCCCGGAGGCAGCTCTAGAGCAGGAGCAGCGGCCCCTTGGCTCTGCTATTGCAGGAACCCTGTAAATGGCCTTTCAAGGGGCTGTCATAGATAGATTTGGAGAATCAAAGCTGCCATCTGAGGGCAACAACACAGGAGCACCATGTACTCATCACCTCCCCTGAGGGCTGAGCATCATTGTACAGTTCACCCCACAGTGCTCACAGCCACCGGCTCCAAACAGGCTTGAAACCACTTGACACAGCCCAACGGACGTGAGGTGCATCATTCCTGGAATCTATTCCAGGAAAACTTCAAGCGAGCCTGCTCCTCAGAGCTCTAATAAAGGTTTCGTGCATTAAAATCTTCCCTGTTCAGTTTCATTTGCTATGAGGATTTTACTCTAAGTGAATCTTTGCCTGCTTGGAAGAGATTTAAAGGCATCCGATTTGCTATGCACAGACTCACAAGTCTCTCCCACGCTGTCTGGTCCATTTAGGGGCTCACATCTCCTTCCCCAGCCCTCCCCATCCTGCACTGCCAAAACCTCTGCACAATGGAGCTGCTAATGTAGAATGAACCCAAATGGGGGTTGAGAACTGCTGCTCTGGAGGAGCCTGGCAGCCAGCGCACACCGTTATCCCCAGTGCCTTCCAGTGGGGTTCATTACAGAGCTGCCGTCCTCTTTGGTTTGTGTTTTTAGGGCTCTAATGGGAAAATGACGCCTTTTGCAGAGCGTCACCTAAAGAAAAACCCAGGCCACCACCAGAGCCTGGAGAAATAAATAAATAAGGGCAAAGTGATGAATTTTGGCTGTCTCGGGAAGACAGACCAGCATTGCTTATCAGCCCCGATTGGAGCAGATAGCTGCCTCGGAAAACAGGCACTGGTCTTTCGGTAATAAATGAAAGCAATAAAGCAAAGTGCCTCCTCCGAGCTGGAATTAAGCACTGCAGCCCCAGCGGGAGCCGTTCCCCCACCAAAGGGGCTGCAGGGGGCTCTGGGGAGGGATGCAGGGCCTGGAGCATCCATGGAGGAGGAGGATGCACAAGTACCAGCCCACAAAGCCGTTCCCACCTGCAAAGGCTGCTCCTGCCACCACCTGAGATCTCAGTGAAGAGCAGGAGGGAGCCCAGGGCTGCCACAACCCTGATAAACAGCCCTCAAGCAGCTTCTACTTAAAGAGGTTTCTATTTAACCCAATTTCCATCACAAGCTGCTGCTTTGCATTTCTTCAGGCTTTATTAAAACTGATTTTCTATTTGCACTATACAAGCTGATCTGATTACATTTCCATTTTCCCCCTGAAGAGAAGGGTCTTGCTCTCCTAAGACAAAATGGAGATTGGGTTCAGCCTCCCACCTCCTGCTCAAGGGTTCTTCTGCCAGGGGACCAAGGATGAGGACCAGAGTTGGAGCTGCAAGGAGCTCTGCTCTGCAGCATCCTGCATCTGTTTCCATGGGGACAAGGAGGCAGCAATTCAGCAGGCCTGATCCTGCTTTTGCCTGTATAAATATCAGCCAGGAGCCATGCAGCAACAGAAAGGGATGAGGGCATACAAGCTTTCGCAGCATTTGAGAGTTCCCAGATGTGCTTTGTCAGTTTGCTAGTGGCCCTGCACAAGAAACTCAGCTGGTCTTATGCAC
>JAOEHY010029834.1:7572-27278 GCA_025447955.1 Psilopsiagon aurifrons | reverse complement strand
GGGGCCACCCCTTTCCTCCCTGCAGAGGCTTCTCCTCCCTGCTGCATCCCTGTGGGAAGTCTTCTAAACTCTCCTCCTGCATGTCCCAAGGGAGCACTTGGACCTGGCATCAGGGAGACAAATGCCCATAAAGCAGGTGCTGGTAACTAGGTCAGCAATTCATCCATCAGCATGGCTTGGGAGGCTTGGCAGGGCTGCAGAGCAGCTTGGAAAGTTGAATTAAAAGCTGCAGCCAAATGCATGAGCCCTCCTGGCTGCTGGTGAGAGGACAGGCCAGCAGCAAGGGCTGGGGCCAGCCACTGCATCCCCCATTCCCAAAACCCTCACAGGGATGCTGGGATTATGCAACAGTGAGAAGTTCCCATTTTGGATAAAGATTCTTTCTCTTTTAATGAGGGAGCATCCTTCATGTCCCTGCCCTCTGCAAAGCTTGAGAATTCCTCCCTATCTCCCCCTTTCACTCCATCACCAACCTTGTGGGAAGCCATTACCAGGAAGATGCTTTGAAGTACCAACTTTATGAAGATTGATTCCTCCTGCCTCTAGTTTTGACAAGTCCAAAGCAAACACGCAGGGCCACGGGGAGATTTGGCAATAATTACCATCTTTAATTACTACTAAAACATCAATTGCTCTCGTTCAATTAGTATCAGAGATCCAGGCATGGCAAATTCCGCAGCACAAAATAAGCTGAAAATTGATTGCGGAGCACTTAGCGCAAATCCAAACCTGCTAACCTGATAAGGGGCAGTGGCAGAACAGGCTCACCGGCAGGAGGTGTGCACCCAGGTAATTGCTGCAGCACAAGATTAATAACCTGCATGCTTCCATCTTGTACATCAAGTAGGAGTTACTCATTAGGGGGAGCACAAGGAAGGGGTGAACACAGTAACAAGGATGGAGGCAATTAGAGAGGGAACCGTGGTGGAAGCAGCGGTGGTCCACGAGCAATGCCATGGCTGGAAGAGCGCCACAGCTCCCCAGGCCCAAGATTCTACTTCCAGGTAAAGCTCTAAAACCCCTCACGGTATCCCCACCAGGCTCTAACACCGCAGCTTCCAGTCCCCAAGGCAGCCTGGGCTGAATTCCCAGCGAGGAAGAGGAGGAAGAGGAAGAAGAGCAGCCGCATCCTCACCTCCATCCCACACCGAGCTGCCCAGCACCTTGAAGGCAGCAGCTAATTGCTGCAGCAACAGGCAGAGGCATTTGCATAATGAAGTGCAGAAGGGCCCTTTGGCTCATGTATTTTTTAGAGGGTTTATCTGTAATTTTATTTAGCCTGAGCAGGGGCTGTCACTCAAAGTCTGCCCATTTACAGCAACATTTCCATTGTGCCTGTGCAAAGCTGTCTCCAGGCCTAAGTGGCTTCTCCAACCAGCCCCAAATACCAGCGGGAGCGGCACCGACACCGAACGAGGGAGGGCTGGAGCCCGCTGGCACCATCCAGCCCAGCACGGGCCCTTTCTGCTGCTCCCACACACGATTGCATGCAGGAATATCTCCACCTTTCCACCCTGCACTGGGGGTTATCCCTCTTTCAGCTCCCGAGCACCGCCTTTGCTAGGGAAACACCAAGATTAAGGAATTGACTGCCCTCAAAAGCCCACGGGCAGCTGGTTTCTGAAGGAAGCTGTAAGCAGAGGCTGCTCACAGACTCACCACGCAATTCAGAGACAGACTGCTTTGTTTTAAACACCAAGAGAACAGGCTGAGCTGGCTTGTCCCCCCACAGTGGTCCCAGATGTGCCCGAACCCAGTGCACACCTGGGAAAGGTGCCAAATCCCTGCAGTGTCCCCAGGAAAGCAGGGCTGATGGGCACTGGCTGCAACCCAGCACAGAGCCCGGCAGCAGCCCACTTTGGTGTAGGATCAGCCAATGTCTTCCCATCAGCTGCTGTGGCCCCAGCATCTCCCACACCCCAAAGTCAGGGACATGACTGGAAAGGCGCACACAAGGAGCAGGGGTCTATTTGCTTGGCATGTTTTCTCCTTTACCTGCTCTTCCTTCCATTTTTCCTCCCACCCTGCTTCACCTCCACACCTACCCATTGCTTACAAGGAGGAGCTTGGCTCAAGTGTTGAAAATCAATGTGATTTTATCCATGCTATACATGGCTCAAGAGACCACAGGGACCTGCATGGGACCCGCAGGGTCCTTGGTCTCACAAAACACAGCCCTTCCTCCTGCACACCCTGGAAGCCTCTCACAGCACCCATCCTCTCTTTGCCAGGGTTTGATGAAGTCGCAAAGCACCACCACTACTCATCAGCATCCCAAAGCTGACCCCGCTGCAGAAGAGCGGCACATACCCACAGGGCTGTCCCTTGCACACCAAAGAAGGCAATAGCACCCCTGGCTGGTCAAACACACGGATACAGCACAAGGTATTTCTCAACTTGGAGCTCTCGGAACCCCTTTGCAGCACAGAAAACAACAGCTTCCGCCCAGGGCAGGCCCCTACTCAGGCCAAACCCCTCACTTCTCTCTTTACACCAAACCCCTCGTGCTGGGACGCAACTTGCCTGGGGTTCCCACGGCTGGAGAGCATCCTCTTGTCACCCGGACAGCACAACCCAGTCCTGCATGGTCTGAGCCCCAAAGCCCTGAACTGGGAGGGGGCACCTCTATTTGAAGGTCCTTGGTTTGCCTGATTACCCGTGGGTGCTAATGAGGACCCTGCTCAGGTGGGCAGCAGAGCTCGCTCCCACCTGAGAGCTTCTCCCACTGCCTGGCTCATAGAGTGCTGCTACAGCGGCACACACAGGCGCACCCACGTTGGAGACAGGGCTCCGAACTAATTAGCACATGCACAGCCGCTCATTACTGTTATTACTGTGACATTATTAATTTCCCCACCTCTCACCTTCAGCTTTGCAGTCGCTTCATTTCAGTCTGCGTTAGCATCGGGAGATGGAAATTAAACCCAAGCGTTTATCCCGGAGTCACGGAGCCCTTTCCCTCCTCCTCCAGCTCCATGGTGCCCGGTCCCTGTGTGCCATGATCCTGGCATTCCCAGCTCGGATCAGAGCTGGTTTGACCCCAGAAGTTGGGGTGGCACCAGGTAGGGAGGGAGCCGCATCCTCCACAGAGCGGCAGCCAAGCAGGGAGAAAGGATGCAGCAGCTGAGATCTATTTGCTGGGAGTCATTAGCTGCTCTCTGCCATCAATCTATTACCATAAACTTAAGCTTCCATATTCCTTCATTTTAAATGAATTTTCACATCGTCTTTCCAAAGGAGCTCTGCCTCCAGTCAGCTCCCCTTTATCTAATAATGCTATGCAAATATTTTGTTAGATTTCAATGAAATATGTCAAAAACTATTACCCAGTGCATTAGCTCAGCATCAGCGAGGAGGCTCCGGTCCCTGCCACCAGCAGACTGCCACTCATCATGCCCTGTGACAATGCAGGATGGGGGCTCCTGCCCCCTTGCCACCGGCGTGAGGGTCACTGAGGCAGATAGTGCTTTTACCAGGGTGAGAGGCACAGGAGGTGGCTGCTCTCCCATCACCCCATCGTGTCCGAGCTCCCACAGCGTCGTGGGTCAGCAGCTGCCCCTTGGACCTGACCCACAGCCACACAGATGCTTATTGCAGGAGGGTGGACCATCAAAGTGACCCCTGGGGTACATGGCCACTGGACGGGAATGGCACCACAAGCTTTGCTGGGGATGCTCCTTCAGCCAGGCGCTCACCTGATGCAGCTTCCCCTTTGCTTCCCTGCTGTGAGAAAACTGGATGCTTGGAAGACAGCTCCATGGACACAGATTGATTTATTGATTACTTACCCTACATGCACTTGCAAAGATCCATCATCCTGCCTGTCCCTGCCCCCCCGGCCCAGCAGAGCATCAGTGCTGTCTGTGCAAGGCTTCACTCCAACGCGTGTTTACAGCACCAGCACCTGCACAAGGGTGAAGATGGTGGTGCTGGAGCTGAGTAACCAGCACAGGAGGCAGACACGGCCCTGACCCCACTGCCCCGTACCCCACGCCTGGGGCTGCCTTGGCCTCTGTCCATGGGGAAAGGGGATTCCTGCCTGGCTTGCTCCTCATTCCTTAGACAGCATTCCCTCTCTGCGGGGCCCACGGCGCTTCAGCCATCAGATTTTCAGTGGGTTATTTGGTAATCACTGCGCTTGACTGTGGTTGTGATTCGCTCCTTCGCTTCCCGCCCAGGTACCCATTTCTAGGAGCAGAGCAACTCTTTAACCCAGGAGACAAGTGCCTGACTCTTGCAAGGCAAAGGGCAGACACATCTGTATGAATCACCTGCCTTTGATTTCCAGCAGGCACAGCTGTACCGGTGCTACAGTTCTCCTCCCTCCCCTCAGCCAAAGGACACAGTGCACCATCCTCCCCCCACACACACAGACCCCCCCCTTCCTGATCCCCCAACCTGGCTTTTGAAAGCCCTTTCAGGTGTTTCATTGGCATTCCGCAGGCTCGGAGCCCTCCCTGGGGAGCCGGGACGTTTGCCTTCAAAAAGCCTTTTTTTCTCCAGCAAATGTTTTAAAGTACAAATTTCAACCTCACCGGGGCGAGGGCAGGAGGAGCGGCCCCACAGTGCTGCCCCCCCCTGCGCCCTGCCCTGGCCCCAGGAGCATTCATAGGGACCCGGGTCTGCCCCAGCCCCACAGCTGCCCCATCCTCCCCCTGCTCCCCATCTCCTGCACTGGCACCAAATTAAATAACTGCGACTCCCTTTTTATTTTCCATTTGACAGTAACATATTGCAAATGCAGCCAGTTTTGACATCCTAATATTCAGGCTTGTATCCCTTGGGATAAACACATCATCTGTTATCTGAGCAAATGATTTGTGCCGGGACAGTGGGGAGCAGGAAAATGGAGCAGGCAGAGAGGGACAGGAGCAGAGCATCCCACCCAGCCTGAGCCGTGGTCCAGGCAGAGCATCTCAGTGGGTGCTGCTGAGGACGGGGTAGGAACATGTCCTCACCCTGCCAGGGATGGACATCCCTGTGTCCTGAGCACGGGGTTGACCCTCCGCAGGTCACATCCTTGCCAGGGCGAGGAGGGAAAGCACTGACATGCGGGAGACAGGGCAAGGCTGGGAGCAGGGAGTGCAGCCGCAGTGATTAGCAGGGTGATGGCATCGCTGCCATCAGCAAGGCAGTGGTACAGCTCCAGCTGATGTCTTCCATACACCTCTGCCTCAATGGCTTTTGTCTGCCCGGACCCCAGCAGAGTCCCATGAGCGCTGGTGAGCCCACACCACATCTCCTGGTCCTGCCATCCGAGGGGCTGCACTCTGGGATCATCCCTGGGGCAGGGGCTGCCTTGGGAGGCCGGCAGCGTGTCCATCCCACCAACACAGCAACAGAGCGCTTCTCACCGGGCTAATTTCATTAGGCGGACCTCAAATGGCCAATTTCGTTTCAGTAATGAGTACATTAGAGAAATCTCACATCTGGTTTTAAGGCACTTACAGAAAGCGGAGCAAGGTGTTGCGATCCGTGGTGTGAAATGATGGGGATGGGAGCTGGGAAAGCAAAGGTATCCATGCACCGCCTCCAACAGAGCCTGCTCCAGGCTGAGAGCCTGCAGGAGGGAGCAGCTCTCGACCAATGCAACCTGCTCTATCCCATGGGATGCATGCGGGGATCAGGCAGCTGCACATCCCTGTTTTCACCTCTCCGGATGCATTGGAGCCTGCACACAGAGCGGGCATTGATTTCATCCACGGACTATTAGCTGTGGCTTTTTCTGCACATGTTTCTTTTTAGACCTTAATGCCAGCTCCATCCACTCTCCACTGTTTCCCATGGAAAGGTTCACAGGGCTCAGGCTATATCAAAAAATCCATGGATTATTTTGCTATATGTTTAAGGCAGAAAAGTGGTGGAGCTTTAACAGAAATCCTTTCAGCAAGCAAGACACAACTGCGGCTCATAGCTCAGCAAATGCAGGCTCCTTAATTCTCTTCCCAGCACTGTTCTCCTGCACTTGCTCCACAGAGGACATTGATTGTTGGGTGCTAGTTAATCAAAGGCAGGAGCTGATTCCTGCCTATCTCTCTGGCCTCCCTCTGCACCCGATAGCTAGCCTCCCACCGGCTCTAATCCAGGTATCCATGCGGTGCCCCCCTCCCCTCGCAGACCCTCCCTGGACCACCCGCATCCCGCAGCCATCTCCCCGCCAGCCCACCAGGGTCTGGGCTGTGCAGCCTGCGGCCAGCTCAGCAATCACGGGGAATCCTGGGAATAATGAGGACTGGTTGGCTCCGTTTGCTCCGGCTGAAACAGCTTGTTTATACAAGGGGCCGCCTGCTTGGGTGACAGATGGGCATTGGCACAGGGAAGGATCCCATGGCACTCCAGAAGCATCCCCGGCCACCTCAGCCAGGGCTTCTCATGGGGGACATCAGGGTGAGACGATAACCTCAGTGCTGAACCCGAATTACAGCTCCTGCCGTCTCGTGCCGCTCCTCCCCCTTTCCTGCCCCTCCTGCACGCTGTTTGGAGGCTTGGTGTTAAAATCTGCAAGGTAGGAAGAAAGAGGCTCCGTGCCCATGAGAATTCCGTAGGAGGAGATGGATTTAGCGTCTGAGACATGTGCAAAGGGATTTGCGAGGGAATTATTTATGGTGGTAACAAGTAAGCACTCATTTAGCTTATATTTTACATTATACAAACAAGACGTTGAGCTCTGGAAGTTAAGGCAGTAATGCCGCTCTAAATTAAATTCATCAGTGTCTTAATGAAGATCTATATTTAGTTCTTAATTAAGGAGAGCAGAGCTGAGGCCTGGATGCTGCGCGGGGAGCGATCCTGTGTGCTGGGCACTCAGTGAGCCATGGGCCTGCTTCACGGGATGCCTCTGGGAAGTTCGGGAGGGAAAAGTTATCTCAGCAGCCATGGGAATAGGAAAGGAGCCGAGGACGTGGCTTTCTTCTCCTGCCTCCCCTGCACCCGCTTAATCAGCGGCTACAGCGTGGCTTTGATCCCAGGAATCAAACCCCCCTGTCTGGTGGGTGACTGATGTTATGCTAATCCGGGTTGATTGAGCTGAGATAATTACACTTCACCCAGGTTTCCTGGGAGTGCTGAATAAATATTGATGCGCAGATGTCCCCCCCACCTCAGGTACGTACGGTGCAGAGCTCTTTGCCGGCTCCAGGCTTGCCTTGGATGAACCACGACAGGCAGCAGGACACGGACCGTGGTCCCTGCTGGTGGCCCTCCTGGCACAGGAATCAGGCCCATGTTCCCTTTCAGCTGCTGAGGACTCATTGCGCTGCCTCGTTCCCCATGGAGAGGCTTTGCTGGGACACTTCTGCCCAGGATGCTGTGGCAGCGGCAGCGGCACTGGGATGCTCCATTCCGGTGGCTGGGATCCGGCAGCAAGAGGCCACTGGAGCCACCCTGGGAGCTAAAGGGATGCGAGGAAACAAGCTAATCAAATTATACATTCCTAAGAAGCATTTACGAGCTGTGTGCATTCTTTAATCTTAATTAGAAATCTCAGCAGCTCCTGCCGGCTCTGTAATCAAGGTTTGAGCGTGGCTGACCCCCACCGCGCTAACCTTGAGTGTCTACAGCAGGTATCTGGGGAGGAGCTGGGGAGAGCCCAGCTCCTTGTGATGGGGAAGCCTGGGGGAGAGGAGCCCAGGATCAGAGCAGAGCAGTGGGGTGATGATGAGTGTTATGGCTGAGCTCTAATTAAACAGCCTGCGCTGACAGATCCAGAGCCCCTCATAATCCTGCTCATTTGGCTCAATAACATCCCTATTTGCAAATAAACAACGATTTCCTTCTGTTCCCCACAAGGGATCAGCCTGGATGGAGGTTGGCAGCACAGGGCAGGATGCAGTGGGATGACCTGGTACAGGATGCTGGGATGAAGCAGCATTTGGGGTTACCCTGAGCTGTCCCATCCCTAATGCAGACCCTCCTGTCCTGCCTGGCACAGACAAGTTCCCGCTGGGAGAAAACAGATGCTGGTGCAACTGGAGAGCCCGTGCTCATTGGGAAGGCAAAGGCTGGGCTGGCACTGCCTGGTAAACACGACATGCTGTACACAGGCCCTCTGCAAACACGGGTGCCCTCAGAGCATCGGTGGGCAGCGCTCTCTGCCTCTTCATTAGCACCAAGTACAAACAGAAAGCCGTTTACTTACTGCGGATTCCAGCTTGAGCTAAGCAAATTTGGAGAGGGATAGTCAAACAACGGAGCTGCCTGCCTGGCTGCGGGCTCACAGCCGCAGGCACAGATGCACCGGTCCCTGCAGCCTCACAGGAGCCAGGTCCAACTTGGTTTTCGCCACTAAGCTGATGCAAAGGATGCATTTTAGGGGTGAAGGGGTACAGAGGACCCGGCAAAGCCCCCAGGATGGTGCCTGCATTGGTGGGGCTGCAGCAGTGGCTGGGCTGGCATCACTGGAGGAGCAATGAAAGCAGCCCTGCCTCCTGCCATCGCCCGGGGGCTTGTTTTTGCTCTCACTCCTCTGGTTTGGATGCCTTCCAGTGTTTCGTGCTCTGCCAGCCCCTCCCACCGAGAGCTGCGCGCTTCCCAGCCCACCCCCTGTGTATATAAATACATATATATATAAGCAACAGGCATACTTTACAGCAACCATAAATAAACACAGAGCTGCTCTCTCTATTTTGTGGGCAGGAAGAGCTTGCTGCCCGCCTGTGCTTTGCCAGATGGGGCAGGAGCAGTAACGGTGGCGAGAAGGGACTGGTTTCACTGGGAAGGACTGGGCTGGCACATTCTGCGCCCCACACTGTGACTCGAGGTGATGCTGGATCCTGGATTGCCACGACTCCTTTCAAGCCTGGGAGCAAACAAGTGCTGGGAATAAACACAAGGCTCTATCGCAGGCTCTCCTCGGGTAATTTGCAGTTATTCACTAACCCTGTTGTGACTCTGAGCGACGCAGCCAAAACCCTGCGAGGGGAAGCCACGGGGCGCTGCATCCCGGGTGCTGCCATGCACGGCTGCTAATGAGTGATGAAGGCAGAGCTCGAGCAGTAATTAAAGCTCCCGACGCGGCCTCCACGTCCTCAGCGCTAATGACTGCAGTGGCTCATGGTGCTGGTGGCACCGCACAACGGTACCCAGTGCGTGGCATCCCCCTGTGCCAACAGAGACCCCACAGGCACATCCTATCCCTCTAACACGGGGAAAGGCAGGAGCGTTTGTCAGCATCTTTGCTGCTGGTCACGCTAGAAGTAAATAAATAAGTGGGGGGGAGAAACATCCCAGTGAACATGAGTAATGGCCCAGGAATGAGCAACCCGAGATAAAACTGAATAATAACATGTCAAAAAGTACATGATGTGGGTTTTTATTCCCCAGCCGAGTTTCCTTCCTGCTAATCCATCACTGCAGAAGATGCAAGATTACCGCTTTCAGAAAAAACTCCAGGAGATAAATGTGAGCAAATTAGTGTTTATTATATTATTTAGGACAATACAATTTCCAACATCCCTTTATTAAATTATTTACGCCCTTGGCAGTAGCTCAGCTGGACAACGGCCCTCCCCAGCAGCGTCCCCTGTGCTGGGTGGCTGCAGCGGTACATGAGGTGGGGATGGTCACAGTGACAGCCTCGCCTGAGCTATGGCGTCGCATCAGCGGGGATATCAGCCCGGATGGATCTATGTTTCTGGTATAATCCTGCCTGTTCCTACTCTGCAGCCCCCAAGGGGCGGCATCCCCAAGGCGCTGGCGAGGGGAGCTCCCCCCCAACACTTAACGCAGTTTCAAAGGAGCCCCATCGCGCTCCTCTCCCTCCCCGCTGGCTCTTAAACAAGTCGCTGGGCACTTTGGGGTAAATTGCAGCAAAATGACAGTCACATCCATAATGAAAGGCTTGTCCTCCTGAGGGGAGGCTGGCAGGAGCCCGCGTCCTGCTGCAAGGCAGATGTACCCTGTATTTAAATGCAGCGGCAGAGATGCTCGCCGCTGCCTGGCCTTTCTATTAGCGCGCAGCAAAGCCTGGTGGATAGGTCAGCTCTGTCAGCGGTGAGAGGAGACGCGAGGCCGGGACGAGCCAAGCAGGTAAGGAAAGGTGAACTTTGTCACTGCAGGGGAAAGGGGCTGCTGACAGAGGCTCGGGAGCTTAATGAGCAGCCCGCTCCTCCGCGCAGCACTGACATCACCGTTTTCCCAAGCAAGCCCTCTGTGCCACGGCTGGCATCCCATGGGAGCCTGGCAGAGAGGCAGCCCAATGGGCTCTGTCTCGCACTGGGCATCCACCACCATGCATTTGCCAGCCGGCTTCCAGAGCCAGGCACCAGGACTGCCAGCCAGAGCGTGCAAAGCTCAGCCGGACACTGGGGGCAGAGCTGGACAGAAAGGGATGGCAGGAGGAGGTGGAGCTGGTGGCGTTTGCAGCCCCCCATTGCTCTGTTCACACCGCGCTTCCCCAGGCAGGGCAGTGCCACGGTAACCTCGGGCACCCGGCATCATCCCTGCTCCCAGCCCCTGGAGCAGCATCACTTGCGGTCCCCACCACGAGCAGCCACGTCACGGCCGCCACCGAGCCCCTCGGCACCGGCAGCACGGCGGCGTTCCCCGTCGGGAGCTCCCCGGCCAGCTAAGCGGAGCGGAGCTGACAGGAGGATCGCCCGCTCCCGGGAAGCCGGCGGGATTGTGTTTACTCCCAAACCTGGGCCGCCTCAGTTGTCGGTGCGCATCATTAATCTTCCTCTACAATCCCTTCCCCATCTGCTCCCACTTTTTAATGAACTGCCACTTGCCACACTCAATAACACCAGCGCTCCGCAGCGAGAGGGGGGAGTCAGAGCAACGCAGGGAGGGAGGGGACGGCATCACAGAGACGCACTTTGCTCTGGGAAGATGCTGTCTCATCCGCATGGGCAAATGGTTCCCAGCATCCTTCCCTGAGACTCTTTGGGCTGTCTTACCCCTGAGCAAGTTACTAACAACCACATCAGGCCGCGCCAAGCAGGAGCACACAGCGCAGAATGTCAGCCCAGGTTTGATTCCAGCTCCGCTGTTCTACACAATTATTTTCGGTGCATGAATACCGCAGGCAGCTCCGAGGTTGTAGTTTTCCAGCTTGCTGGCAGCTCTGGGGATTCATCCCATTTTAGGCTATTACCTTCTGATTACTTTCCTTGGCAGCCAACCACTCTGGAGCTGGCAAATAAACAATAGGGAAGAGTGTGATGGGGAGCTTAGCTTTCAAATTACACTTTTCAATCATTTGTCACACCAAAAGTAGAGAGAGAGAGTTTAATACAGAACTCAAAAGCCTGAAGGGCTGAGCGGGGAGGGGTTACTTACATGGAAGGTGCTGAGTTTGGGTGAGGCTTGGAAACTTCATCTCCATTTCTCCAGCTTTCCATCTGTGGCCACAGCCAGTGCAGCAGGGCAGGACCTGCTGGAAAAGCCCCGTGCCCAGAAACAGAGCTGGGACAGCTCGGAGAGGGGCAGAAACCTGGCCAGGCGTCACCCATTGAAGGGAAAGACGTGGTGGAGCACCCCAACATGCCTATGGGGACGCCCCTGGTGATGGGAGGGAAGGTGTCGGGCGCAGAGCTGCCCGCTCACACTAATCCTTAGGCATTTGTTGCCTTAACATTACTTGTGATCAGACCATCTCACGTTAATGTGGATCTAATGTAGAAATCCATAGAGTCATTTGGTATTAATTACATGCTGCCTCTATATTACAGGGATTACTTCGTGTTTATTGCTCCCTGCCATTAGCAGAGGAGAGGTGGCTGCAGCCACACCACCTCCTTGCACATAGACCTGAGCGGGGCACCTGGGCAGGACAGTGGGTGAGAGCAGCCCCTTCTCAGCACCCACCACTCACCCTGAACAAGGTTTCCTACAGCAAGCTGGAGGAAAAGATGCTTTTGGAGGCAGGAGGATGCTGCCTCGGCTTCAGCATCCTCCCTCAAGCTGTTTCAGCCCTGTCTTGTTGTTCAGGCTCGCAGTCCCTCTGCCCACATGTCAGATGAGAGAGGAGAATAGAAATCGCTCCTCAAAGTTCACAACCCATCACTCCAGCTTTCAGAAATACAAGCAAAAATGGCAAAGCAGTAGGGGGAAAATCCATTTCTTTCGAGATGATCTTTCCCTGGAACATGTCCTGTTGATCTGCAGTCAGGGAGAGGCGGGCGTGTTTGTCTGAGATAGGGGAATCAGATCTGTCTAAACTCCCCTCTACTCCGCACTCCCCCCTTCAAAAGAGCTTTGAGAACAAGAAAAGCCTCGGGAGAGGAGCCTCTGCTGTTTGCAGACCTTTCCTGCGTGAACGCGGCCCCTGAGGACCCTCCCTTCTGCACAGGGGCTCGGGGCCGCCGTGACCCGAGGCCACGGGGGGCGTGGGGCGGCCGCGGGCTGTAATTAGGCGCAATTAAAGACCGCAGTGACCCGCGGGCGCAGCGCACGGCGGCGGCTGAGGACGCGCCGGTGCAGCACTGCCACCTCCCGTCCGCGCTGCCGCGGGGACGGCCCGGGGCTGCCCACGAAGCACCCCCATCGCCACGGGGCCCCTGCCAGGGCTCTCCTCCTCTCTGCCGGCAGTTATAGCGCCCTCGCAGCAGGAGCATCCCTGCCCCCGGCTTCCACGTGGGACCCCTCCGGCAGCCCGGGTCCAGGGAGGGTCTGTGCTGCTCTCACTGGTGTGGAAAGGGGAAGGCAGCTCCCATCCAAACCGGAGAGCAATAAACCCTTTCTCAAAAAGAAAGGGGGAAAACCACGCAGCGTGACCTATAAACATCTGCTCGTGTTCCCCTCCTGTTATTGCAGAGCGAGAAGCCAGAGTTATTTCAGGCTTCTCATACATCCGGAAAGGGCTTTGGGGTTTGTTTTGCTTCTTCTCCCCTGCAATCACTTTTCAGGCTGCAGCAACTGAAAGATCACACAGAAAGGATGACAGGGTTACATCTCTGCCATTGCTTGAGGCGATGGGGTGTGCAGTGGAGAGCTCTGGCTCAGGGCAGAACCTCCAGCGATGGGGACGGGCAGAGATGCACAGTGGGGCTCAGGGGGAAGGTGCGGGAGAACCAGGAAAGGCAATGAGAAACACACCCCAAACGGCATCGGGAAATCCCACTGGGAGCTCAGGAGAGGAGAGGGAAGCAGTTTGCGTAACCTTGGAGACAGAGATGAGGAGCCTGAAGCTGAGGGAGCACGGTGCCAGGCAGCATGGCAGCGGTGTGGGCACCAGGATGGGCAGTACCACAGGAGATTGGCAAGGAGGGAGCTCCCAAAGCTGCCCTGCAATGAGGGCGAGAAGGACATAGCTCACAGAGGGTCCAGAGGAGCATGGAGGAGGTCTGTGGAGAACCCATTTAGTGGATAGAGAGCACAGGGTGAGGCAGAGGAGATAGCGGGAGAAGAAAAGCGAGGTGGGAGAACAAAGGGAGCGAAGCGGAGAGGAGAAAAGAGAAAAGATCAGATATGAAACACGGCAGAGCAAGGACAGAAGCTGCAAAGAGGCAGCACCAACACTCCCGCCACCACGACACAGCCAGGATTGTCTGTCTTGTTATCTGATTTGATAAATCCCAACCATCACCGCACAGCTTCTCCAGAGGCAGCGATGGCTGCAGGGCCCTCAGGACCGGGGCTGGCTCCTTCTTGCCTTACTTTCCATCCAGCCCATCCCACTCATTCTTTGTTCTGTTTGGCACAAACCCCCTTGCATAAACCACCAGATTCCCTCCTGCCTGGCCACAAACCCAGCAAGGGACCCCTTCACTGAGTCACTCTTAGGGGCCCCAGCCACAGTGCGCCCGCTGCTGATGCACATACCAGAGAGACCAAGGGCTGAGGGGGCTAGAAAACAGCGGACGCCTGGTTGGATACATCCACCCAGGATCCATCACTGCTGGGAGAGATCCATGTTCCTCTGTATCCATTCAGGATAGAGCTATTTCACAAGAATGCTTAAACATACCCAATCCAGGAGATCGGGAACACCCCGGGAACAAGCAGTGGCCTTGGGGCACCAGGCTAATGGAGGCTGTGCAGCGAGGCAGCGCCTGGTCCCCCCTCGCAAGCATCAGGGCAGCACAAGGAGTGATGCCCGTGTGATGGGCAGGTGACAGCGCTGGGAACAGGCTCCAAGAGCAGCGTCACCTCCTGCCTCGTACTGGTGAGTGAATCTGGGGCAGCCCCACGTCCTCTCCTGGGCTCTGGAGCTCCAAGCACACCACCTCTGCAAGGGACAGCTCAGTTAACAGAGGTCATCAAACAGCCCCCAATTAGCTCTCGATCTTAATTATGCACAATACTGATGAGCTCACCAACTTCATCCAATTAGCCTGCAGAGCTCAATGGCCTGGCGCTTTTTCTCAAATAATGTGCTATATAAGACTATTATCCCTTTGGATATGACCCCTTTGCTTATGTGACTTGTCAGCAGGGCACAGCGCTGCCACATCCTCCCATGGTACACACGCACCAGTCACTGGCACCCCAATGGGCCTCTTGTCCACAGAGATGCCAGGCTCAGGGAGCAGCCCTGTGCCTCCATTCTGCTCTTATCAGGACCCTCTGGGCTTGGTGGGGTCAAGATTCAAGCCACTCTCCCCCCACCTTTCACAAGGCCCCCGAAACGCCGTCAGCTGCTGGTGTGGGGAGCCCCCGATGCTGCAGCCATCACCTCCTGCGCCCAGGCAGTGCTTCCAGGAAGCTGCCCTCGCCCGCTCCCTGAGCAGGAATCAATGAAATCCCCTAAAAGCTCATAACTCGGAGGTAATTATAAGAAGCATCAATTACCCGGCGATGCGGGTTTCATGAATTCAGGGCATTTGCATAGTGATCAATTCAGGCAGGTCCTCTCCGGGTCCCTGGAGGAAGTTAGGACATTGTTCTGTGCGCTATTGATTTTACAATGTAAAACCAAAGCGCGCTCCTCTCTCATTCAGAGCTGCTCATTCAGCCATATTAACTTTCAGATCATTTATTTTTGTATGTCTTTCAACTCTGTTTGTTGCTATCACACAAATGCAGGGTATTACATTGTAGAGAATAATTGAATCAATACAGTCATGGTACTCTGGGTCTCGCAGGCTCGCAGGAGCACACGAGCTGCAGGAGCCCATGCGCAGCCTGAGAGGGGGTTTTTAACCTTTCCTGCTATTAAAACACTCGCCTGGCTATATATTAACTTTCTGCACCGTGTGGCTGCTGTTGCTTCACCTGTATTGGTGCAGGAGATGCCAGCACCAAGATGACAATGCAGAGAGGCCAACTGGGTGCTCTTCAAGCATCCCCGCATCGTTAGAGTGATGCGGTGGGGCTCCATCCCAGCTCTCCTTCCCTCTCTATCCTTCTTGGTGGCCACACACAAATGGGGAAGAGAGGAAGATGCCCCTTCAAATGAAAAGCTGCCACATAAAGGAAGAATCCTCCTTCGGATTCAAATGGCTCTGAAAAGAGACAGGTTTTAATTCTGCTTCCCCTCCCACTGGGATATTAGACAGCTAAATAGCAGCGCGCCTGTTTCCCTCAGATAACCGGCTCCTGGAGAGCACTGTAATTGTCCCCAGCCCCTCTCCGGCGCCGCACAGAGCAGGTCATTTACCGCCCCGCACACGCAGCCAAACACAAACCCATTTCCAAGGGAAATTTCTATTCTTATCTGGGCAGTGCAAGAGGGGTGCGAGCGGCCCCTGTTAATTGAGGCTTTGGTGCTCGTTGGAGGAGGCTTCTAATCAGTGCTGCAAAAGGCTGAGGTGCTGCATCGCGTCCGGACCCATCTCACCGGGCACTGCCGGGCTCAGGGAACAGCACCCACGTAAAGATGGGAAGATGGCCATGGACAGCCAGGGTGAGGCATGACGATGGAAGGTGCCCTGGAGCAGGCTGCCCTCAGCACTGGACCTGTGGTACCCAGCACCGCCGTGGGTGCTCCCCAGTGATGCAGCGTCTTGTAAGCACTGTGGCTCATCTGCTGCAATATCCTCCAGCAAATCAAGCAGCCCCTTCTTGGGATGTTTTCAATCTGTTTTATGTTGATTTTAATTAAAGAATTTGAAACCGAACAAACAGTTCGTAGCAGGTGGCCACACAAGTGTGAAATAAGCAAACTGTTCTATCTGCCACAGACTCCACCAGTAAATTCCTTCCAATTAATCCCGGCCTCCGAGAGGCTGTGACTCTGCCTAAACTCCGTGCAAGCCGGGCTCTGCCCTTCTCCAAATATTTGCCTTCATCCCAGCACCAGAAGGGGGATGTAGAGTACCAGCATCAGCAGGGCTGCTGCCCGCTTGCCCTTGTTCCATCCCGTGAGGGAAGCAGGGTGGATTTCCTGCTGGGAATAACTGCAACCCAGACTTGGGAGCCGCTCCTGCCACTGGCGTTAACCCTACACCTGTCCTCATCCTCATCCTCCTCTGGGTAGTGCATCCTATCCATGCATCCCTCCTCTGCTCAAGGACCGTCCCCTACATGACCTTGACAGTACCGAGGCAGCGAAGGGCCCTTGCCCAGGTAACGGGCTCTGCATGTTGATGGTCCCTGGGGAAGGCAGAAACACAGATGCCCACAAGCTTTTCTTCTTGCAAGGCTGCGCCAGAGATTACTCAGGGAGGGGAAAAAAGCACAAAGAAGAAACACGGGCGCACGCTCCCCTTCATCTCACACCCCACCCCTCGGTCAGGAACCCAACCAGCATCTTTAGGACGGGGCACCTCGTGCCCTCGCACTATGCCCATGTGCTCCCTGATGCTCGGGACCCCCTTGCCCCGGTACATGCTGATGCCAACAGCCCGAAGCCCTCTGCTTCCTGTGCAGGGAGGCTTTGGGGTGCTCATCCTTTCCCCTCCTCCAGGGTTCCTCCAGCCTTGGCAAGAGCAGAGCAGGCAGAGGTGGGGAGCACTCACCTGGGTGCCATGGGAAGCTGGCAGCTCCCACCGCATCCCAGCCACAGCGCCATGGAGCAGGAGGTGAGCAGCTCCCTGCTCCCTCCTTTCAGCAGGAGGGACAATTGGCCACCAGCTCCTTTTCCTCCTGCAGCATTCCCAGCATGTTCATTCCCTCTCTCCTGCCTGCCCTCCCCAGTGGCCCCCAGCCAGGACACCAAAGCTGTGCTCCCGGTCAGCCGGGACCCACAGGAGCATCACTACAACACATTCTCCTTTCCTGGGATCACCATCGGGTTTCCTTCTCCTCCCCTCCATAAATATGGATGCGCAGCTGCTGCTGGGAAGAGCCAACGCAAACAAAAAGGGGCAGGCTGCGAGCCCTGTGCTTCCTTCCTGGCCTGCTTCCATTCGGGATACAGGCGGGTTGGAGGCGAGGAGGCGGAATACGACTGTCATCCCCAAACACCACGCTCAGGTGTGTGCAGACATGAAACAAAACAACGCTAACAAAGGCATGGGGAGGAACCCAGCGTGTAACAGGGAACCAGGCAGCCACCCTGCGCCCAGGTCTGGGAGAAGGCGTTGAGATTCAACAGCTTTAATACCTTCCCCAAAGGTCTCAGCCAATGCCTCATCCCAATAGCTCCTCCTGCCCTTTAAAGGCAAGGATATGCTCTACTCCATACATTAATCTCCTCATCCCCAAATTAATTCCCATCTCAGTTACATCACGTTCAGACTCTATTAGTAAATCATGTCCTAGCTGCTTAGCAACTTTTGTTGTAAGAATCCTATTAGATCATGTTTCAAACTGGCGGAGATGGAACAGCTATTATCTTAATAAGTTAAACATTAAAGGCACTACGGTGGAGACAGGATTGCTCCTGCTGCTCACAGCCTCGCACAGCCAGGTACACAGAGCATGGCAGGGACCCCAACCTGCACCCCGAGCATCCCAGCGCACCCAGCCAGGGCCGCAGGGTGGCACAGAGCTGCTGCGCTCCTCCAGGCTGGTTACAGCAGTGACACACAGGGTGAGTTGTGCTGTGGCTGGATGCACACATATTCTGATAAGGAAGAATAATAACTTGTCAAAGATATATATGATATGTGTTTTCTTTGCAGACAGAATATATATTGGGATAATTCATCAACGGACTTGCCTGGCACCGGCCAGAAGAGAGAAAGAATCACAGTAAGAAGCAGCCAAGGCAGAACCCCCTCTGGCTTCTTATTGTACACCAAGCCATAAACCCAGCTCAACGAAGGCAAAGCAAAGCAGCTTCCCTCTAGTCCCCAGTGGAAACCTGCCTGCAAGGAGCAAGCACTGGGCCCTATGTTTATGTGCTACAAGCAGGGGTGAGCGGTGGGATGAAGGTCCTGGGCAGCCCCAAGGCAACAGTGGAGCAGAGAAGGGGCAGGAGGTGCCACCAGGACCACTCCCATGTGCAGCCCCATCTCATGGTCCTGTGCAGAGCTGCAAGCCAAGCACCCGTTGCTGAAGCAGTAAATGGAGATCAATGTTCTGGGTAATTTCATGATGCAGAAACACACAGCATAATTCCGTCTTCAGTGAGGAGAACAAATGCATCGCTGCTTGCTCCCCTATCCTTTCTTCCCCTCCTTCCCGCCTGTGTTCGATGCCGCTCCATGTGGCAACATCAAACGGTCTTGGAATATTTTAGCTCCCGTAAAATATTTATATTCCAAAGCAAGGAAGGAAATTGGTCTCTTCCGAGCCACGTAAACATATGCCTCCTTCCAGCTGGATCCCTGGCAGCGGAGCAGCCGCGCAGCTGCACACCGCTGCTCCAGGTACCACTGCTGAGCATCACCGGGAAGGGGCGGACCACGGGTCTAGCGCTGGAGGAGCAAAGGGAGGCCAAGGCACCGCTGCCTCCGTCCGACTGGAGATGAATTGAGCACTGCCATCAAAATGTCACCAGGCAAATTATTAAGTGAAGGTAAACCACTTCCGTGCGTCAAAAGCAAAGGCAATCAGTCCCAGGCATGTCCCCCTAGGAAATTATGTGGAGTAATTAATCAAAAAGCTAATGAGAAATGTGGTTTCTTCCCCAGCTTAACACCACATCATATTCTTATTAGCCAAGGTTATTACAATAGTAATCATGCATGCTCCGAGTTCAGATTGGGTTTTTTTGCTCCACTGCCACCAATTTAGAAAGCCATTAATGGGAAAGATAAACCCCGATACACAAAGCAGCCCTTTGTGTCTCTGCACCCGGCGGGCACCTGCCACCATCTGTGTGCTGCCACCCAATTAGAGCCACCAGCGCTGGCCACAGTGGGACCTGCAGCCACACGACGCATGGAGCCCGTGCCCGGCGCGGGAGTGAAGCCCTGGATGCCAGGAGAAGCTGTGGATGCACAGAGACGGGAAGCACATGGTCTGTGAGTGCTGCGGCTCTCGCTGTGTCAGCACATCTGGCCCCGCTGTACAGATGCTGGAAGCAGGACCTGGGCTGCTCCATGGATTTGCCTGTAAGTGGGTGATTTATTGGGAGTGATGGGTCCCCCCTGCACCATCTGCCCATCCTGCAGCCCCAACATGCACAGTCAGCAGCACGGTGAAGGGAAAGCATCTCGGCTTGCTATTCAGCATTAAATAACCCAGCCCCCTACAGAGAGAGAAGGGAGAAGAATGAGTCTGACAAAAACTATAAAGATTTCCTATGCCACGTTAAAAATGCATTGACCTGATTAGCTCGCTGGAGGGATGCTGAGCCAGAGCGGAGCAGGGAAACCCAGGCTAGCAACAGCGGAGCACAGGACTTCAGTGCAGGAGGGATCTCGCACCTTCCCTTCTCAGCTCCACTGGCCACAGCCCTTGGGGCTCAATGTGTGAGAGGCAAAGGGTCGGAGCCC
>JAOEHY010029833.1:78413-129598 GCA_025447955.1 Psilopsiagon aurifrons | reverse complement strand
GCCTTGGGTGGCATGGTTTAGTGTGAGGTGTCCCTGCCCATGGCAGGGGGGTTGGAACTGGATGATCTTGAGGTCCTCTCCAACCCTAACTATTCTATGATTCTATGATAAAACAGAGGTCCATTTAGCCTCCTGCTTTGTCCACAGCAATAGTCACTGTTAAATACCTATGAAATAAGAAAAAAACATGGTACATAGAAAGAGATCCTTCCTCAGAGATTCTCTCCCAGAATCTGGCAACTAGGCTTTTTACTATTTAATTTGTTTGAAAACATCATATTTTTCTATCAGAATCCAGACTTACTGCCTACCCAAACCAGGTTACCCAACTTCTGCTTCAGAACCATTCTGAAAAACATCAACATCCCAGTCATGAACAGCTTCAAACTTCAGATACAGGTGAAAACTTCACAAGTGACCTCTGTCACTACAGAGAACCAAACAAAAATCCCAGTACTGTAGGAAAAAAACCCAAACACTGGGTCAGGTTCAAACCATGAGGGACCATCCTTCAGCCAGCATAAATTGTTACCGCTCCATTGAAGCCAATGGAACTATGACTGCTTGCCTCAGCTAAGAAACTGCCCTGAGTCACTGGCTCATCTCTAATGGCATTGCCAGGGGACAAGGTGGGTGGAAGGGAGAAAAAAGGCAGGGAGGAAGGTTGATGTATAGCAGCAAACTGTATATTTTTTTTAAAGAAGCTGGCAGCGTCAATAGAAAACCTCTCTCTTCCCCTGCATTCTTATGCAAAGCTCAGATCTGAAGGTTACCTGCTTCCCCAGTGACTTGAAATGGAATTCTTCTTAAAGTAATCTCTTCAATCTGTCTCTTCCCCTATTTACAGAGCATAAAAGTAACCATAAAATGCTACCGTTTTTTAGCGAATCTAATCTGCCCTTCCAGTAATACCAAGCCACACGATGATTATCTCTTTTTCTCTTTGACAAATGTGAAATTATTGGCAGGTGATCATTCAAAAAAACACATGTCTCTACCTCAGATAAATAGCATGAAAGACAAATAAAAAACATGGAACACTGAGCATGGGCAATAAGAGGCTAATATCTCTGCCCAGTGACATGTTCTGCAGAGTTAGGGACAAGAGCAGTCCATCATTTTCTTTACAGAGCTAATGGCTCTTCCACTCCCCTTTACCACTTCAGTTTCAGACAAGGAAAGAGGAAAAAATAAAAAAGACAATATGAGAAAGCTATTTATCTTTGCATAAAGGGGAGAAGAATAACAAGGTCCTAACAAAAGGGAAGCAATGAAATAGCCTGGTTTTGGACAAGTCTTGCTCAGGGTAATACAAGATCTCCTTATAGAGGCAAGTCAAAGGTTTCTAGAGGAGATGTTTCACTCAGTTATCTGTGATGGACAGAGTCTAACTGAAGCTGAACAAATATAGGATGCAAACAGTAAAGACAAGAGACAAAATAAGCAGCTATTCCAGACTCCTAATTATCAAGGACTAGGAGAGGAAGAACCTGTCCTTGGAAAATCCAAAGCATCACTAAGTTTAGCGAGAAATAACAAGCAGCCAAAATGAAACAGTGACAGTCTCAGTAAGGATGCCACTTCTTGAACTGCAGGAGTGCCAGCACGGCATCAACCAACCTGATGTGACCACTGAAAAACACAACACAACTCTTCTCCCTGAAGTAAAGTTTCACTGCATGACTGAGCAACCCATGACTATATCTGGGTCAGGGACACTGCCTCAGATCCTAAACTCAGAAGAGAACTATCCTCTCCCACTCAGCTTGACTTTTACAGGTAGGAACTTTGAATGTCTTTAGTGTGCTGACATCTGAGCTTTGTACATTGGTCCCAGCAGTGAAAGAGCACACAAAGCCAAACTGATGTGAGACCCTTTTGTCAGTACTAGCAACAAATGTCACATGCAAAAAAGGTCGCTTACAGCCTCAGGCAGAGGAATGGAGAGTTCCTCTGGCTCCCTGGAACAGTACAGGAGAGCAAAGTCTGGCAAAGGAAGTTCTAAGGCTACAGGAAATAAATTAGGCAGGAACTCATCCAAGAAGATACTCAACAGCCTCTGTCCCTTCTGAATCCATGGGATTTAGTTGATAAAGGAGAAGCCAGGCACCTAACTGCCTTCTTGTACCCTGGCTTTCAACCAGGACTCATCCCACCAGGCTTTAAGTGTTTAACTAATGAGCCAGCCAGCTCCAGAGGGCAAAGCAAGTGTTAGCGGGATCATGCACCCTCTGCATCTTCCAGTCTCCTTGCACTGACTGCAAAGTGAGCGTGGAGTTTCCAACCTGGGCAACTTAAATAAATGCTCATATCTAGCTATGATGTCTATTTCCCTTAGAATCGCTTGTTTCTAGCCAGGCTAGGAGCAAGGGGAGGAGTTCACTGCCATATTAAACCCTAATAACCTGTCCCAAAGAGACCAGGAGTTGAAATCATAATGGAAATACCTTTAAATTGGGTAATCTATGATTTGAAAGAAAGGGAGGGATGTTTAGGGTGATGGTATTATGTCTTCCCAAGTAACCATTACACGCGGTGGAGCCCCACTTTCATGGAGGTGGCTGAACACCTGACTATGCAGACGGGAAGTGGTGAATGAATTTCTTGTGTGAAAGGTTTTTGTTTTACCCATTAAACTGTCTTCACCTCGACCCATGAGTTTTCTCACTTTCATTTTTCTGATTCTCTCCCACATCCCACCGGGGGGTATGGGCGAGTGGCTGCATAGTGCAAATTGCTGGCTGGAGTTAAACCTCAACAGTCACCCTGTGAAATAAAGACCAGCCCTAGACCAGCCCTTTCTCATCACTGCCACATCCATAGTTACCACAAACAATTCTCAGTATGAAAAGCATTATCCTGCTTCTGCTTTATATAGGAGTTTTACAGCTGAGGGATCTGAGTAAAACCTCAGATCAATTCAGATATAGGGTTCTGTTAGGTGTAACACAGCTTACATTTTATTCCATGGCAGCTTAATCCAAAACAGGCCTTGGGAATACTCTATGGTGTGACAAAAGGCAGCAATAGCCACTTTTGTGTGGTGTAGAGAGCAAAGATCTGGACGAAAACTACAGAAGCCCTGCCTATGTCCAGCAAGCGCACTAAAGAATCCCCATTACAGCCATTACACTTTATGCATGCACTTTCATTTTCCACTGTCATGAGACACACTCCAAAGGCATATTTGCATTACCAAGGTGTTACCACAGTGAAGTGAAACAGCGTAAAGCTTCTTTTATAGACAATACATCTATTCATGGTAGATAAAGGGATTAAAGATCCTACTAAAATCCATTAGAATCAGGAGTAACACTGAATATAGTTTTATTTTGCACTTTTATTATACCTTTCCTCCCAGGATCTTAGAGCACTTGTCAAATAAGAAATTAGGCCCTGCTACTTTAGCAGCATAAAATAAAAACTCTGTTTTCATGTAGGACAGCTACAGTGACAGCTGAAGGTCACACAGGAACAGAGCCTGGGTACTCTGGCTTGTGGGTTTCTGCTCTAAAGCCCATTCCCTTTTTCAATTAGAGGGATGACAGTGCCACATACACACAGCACTTAGGGTAAACATTTGTCTGAGTTCTTCATCTCCTCCTACCATTATCTGCAGCATTTTTATTTGAATGCCTCATTTTTTTTCCGGAGTTTTCTGCAAAATTCAAATGAACCATGAACAAGAGAATGAGAGGTTTATTGAGCCATAGCAGGCTAACACTACCCATGTTGCTGCATGATTTGAATACTTAAGTGGCCCAGATGCTCTAACATCCAATTAATGAATTCCAGAGATTTGGGAAGGGAGTGGATGGAGGAAGGAAAAAAAAAAAAAAATCACACAAGATGTTGGCTTTGCCATTGCATTATCCTGGGTGTCTCGCTCTGATGAAGGTTAATGAGGAAAGTTCAAATGCTAAGACATCATTAAATAGCAATAATTAAAGAAGCTGACGCTGCTAGAAGCAGCAAACTGAAATAAGTAAGATTGTTTCCCTTTAAAAAAGGAAGGAGGCAGTTATTGTTTGAACACAACCCTAGCAGGTTTATGAAATGGTTTCCTGTATTCCAAAACATGAGGCAAGCACTCATTAATTGGTATCATTACACATTTAGTGCTGTTTACGTTGACTTCCCTGATCCCATTTGCCTATTTTTGGAAAGTAGCCTCAGCACAAATGAAGCCCATTTGGCAAGGGTGCCCCCTGATCAGAGACAGACATGTGGTCATCCTGGCTAACGCAGAGCTGCAAGGTTTTCATACACTCCCCAGGTAAGCATGATATGAAAACTGACAGAAAGAATTGAAAGGCAGGAAACGCTCTGACCCTTGATATTCTAGGAGCAGCCAGTGCAGGATGTAAAAGCTAAGTCAATGTTTGGAAAATTGGAGTATTCAAATCCTGAATGCTATGGACATTTTGGATCACTGGCTACCCCTGCTGTAGGTTGGCTGGTTCACACAGTATGCAGCAGAAAAAGATGATGAGGCGGAAAGGAAGACGCAATTTCTGCTTAATTTTTCTAATCAATTTGCAGCTGCTAGTTAACATGCATCTTTTGTTAATGACATCAAAACTTCCCACTGTTCAGAAAATTTCACTGATTTGCTGAACACTTAAGAACCACTCAGCACTGTTGACAGGGTAAGCACTGCCATGGTAAACACCAGTTTGTCTGCTGTTGAAATCTGACTCTGCATTAAGGCAAATGAAGCGACGGATCCTGGCAAAAGTGATACATGTGTACGGGTATCCTATAAATACGTGACCATCCCATCATGTCTACGGTCCTGCTCCTCATATGGGTTATCTGGATAGATAACCCCAGATGGATTGTTCTAGGTAGCAGAAGGAAGGACAATGAAAATGCTACAAAACTTTGATCAGTTACGAGGTCACCTATAGACAAATATGCCAAGTTCTACATTAGGCTCACACATCTCCTGTTGCTACCCCAAGGATCTGATGAAGAAAGTCAGTCCAAAATAAGGTAACTTCAAGTCTGTGGTTATATACTTGGCAATGGGATTATCAGGCACAGTACAGTTTCCTCAGGGTCTCTGTAGGCAAAACTGGATGATTCCTTTTTGTAGCCCCAGTGAAGAAACCCTTTCTTTTCTTTCTAAAATACTGCCTTGTCTCTGTAGGATCCACTTGATGTAATTTGTTGAAGGATCCTCTTTCAGAGGAAAGAGTTCTCAGCACCCAGACCCAAAAGGATGGGCACAGATCACGTGAACTCAAGGAGATTTCGTGGGACCACTAAATAAACCTGGAACATTGAACTCAGATTGGATCTGAAACTTGTGAGACTTGTTCCCGAACTGTGAAGTTACTGTTCCACAACAGACAAATCTGCAAGGCTGCAAAAGAAGGAAAGAAAAGGAACACACCCTCTAGGTCTCTTAGCATTCACCTGGAGTATCTTTTCAGCCAATTTTAGGTATTGATCATGAGCTTGAATTAAGAATAGAGAAGAGGTTTCATGCAAGCACAATTCTAAATATGGTCTGAACACTGCAGGTAGAAAAAAGGTACAACATGTTATACTAATGAAAATGCAGTTTGCTTAGATGTCCTTGTACTTTTGTGAAGAATAGCATGACATCAGTCAGTGACTAACACACACTAAGAGAAGAAAGCTGGGTGAAATGGGGAACAAGAAGATCTTTCCTAGTTGAATAAAAATAAACCTGTGTTTAGATACAGTTGGGGAAAGGGAAGGTGAATGTGTTGTCAGAAGTTTCAGGTAATCCAGCCTGCCTCTGAAAGTGGTTTTTCAAAACCAGATTGACTGATTTTACCTTACTCCTGACCAACGGCTTCCACAGCATTGATTCAACATCTATAATTGCAAACACTTGAGTAGCAGTATGCCTCCCTTTGTAAACCTGCCAGCAGTTAGCCAAGTCAAAACTCGTAGCATTTTTATGAAGGTCCAACATCCAGTATCAGAGCAGACAGATAGCAAGCTTATTTTCATCTCAAAGTCAGACTAGTAGTTGAGGATGGTTCTCAACGGGTGAAGATCCAGCCCAGCAATCTACTTCATGCACATGAATGCTTCCTTTGGTCATTTTTGTCTTACTCACACTAAAATTATGAGGAAAACACCAGAGAATAAGATGAGCTAACTAAAAAAAGTACCTCTATGCCTATTCCTATTACTAAAGGTGTGATGACCTTGTTCAGTCATGACCAAGGGAAATCTGGTTACAGATGACTGGTGGCTGAGCTTCTGACAGTAGAAATATGTCTCCTCTAATAAGTTTCCCCTTGTCTAAGTTAAAATGCTCTGCTGTCTCTTTCTACCTACAGATGTCTTAAATCCGAGGCAAGAACTTGGCAGGAGTTTGAAGCCAGGCAAAATGCACTGCATATATATCCATTGAAGTGGTACAGTTAGAAGCTCAAACAGAAACCTAATTATAAGTTCATAAACTCTTCATAAGGTTGATTCCCCAGTGGCAAAACCTGAATAATCAACTTCCTAAAGCTGGTCACAAAAAAAGAAAATAGTCCCTGTTTTCAGGAAAGATTCAGGAGGAAGGAATTTTTCTAGCCACTTAGGAGTTACAAGAAAACCCAACTGGCTCCAAGAGATTAGCCACCTATGATACCATCTCAATAAAAAAGCCCCACTAAAAAACCCCAACAAACCAACCACCAAAACTCAAAAACTACTTACATGCAAAGAGAACTTGACTCAGGCGCCTACACCCATTTCATGACCTGCACCAGCACCCAAAAGTTTCTTATATAAACATTCACCATACTTAAAAGACTTTTACTCCCCCAGGCTTTCTGCAGAGATGTAACACTGTCAGGGTGGGCTTTCAGAATCAAAGACTTCTAGGAGTAAGTTCCTCAGAGACAGAGATGTCTCAGTATTTGGCTGCTCAAACCTTCATGTCTGCCTCACTACTTCTTGCAAAGCATTTTCCTGCTTTCAAAACAATTATTTCTGAGATAAAAGCACATAAACACCGAGATCATCTAGTCTGCTGTTAGAACACCATGTTCACAGCAAAGAATATAGAAAAGGAAGGACCAAGAAGATAAGGAGAGTATAGTGATAAGTCACTGCACATTAGCAAAATATATTTTTTGCTTAGGTTGGGAAAAATGATGAAGAAACATCTGTAAGTAATTTATATTTATATAATATTATAATTTTCCTTTTATGTGTAACCTTTTGGTCACCCCTCAACATTACATGTTCTGAATTATACCATTGTCTTTTATCCACGGCTAGCACTCCAGTATTACTCCAGCCTAATGAAACACAATGTTATCGTAATCTCCTCTCTAAAGCTTATCATCAATTGTCAATTATTCACAGCACTGGGATTAGAAAAGGAAATAACAGAAAGTTGGGCACAGCAAAAAGAAATTGATAAGGTGAAATAGGTTTAAACTGGACAAAGCAGTCACTGTATTTAAGATATATATTTTTTGAAAGTTAAAGTTAAGAAGTAGAATGAGATCATCAATATAGAAAGCTTTTTGAAAAGATTAAGATCAAGACGATTCCTAAAGAACATGGGTAATTGGCTAGTGAACAATCAAAAGACTTGACTATACTGTGGTTTCTTTCTTTCATAGAGTGCATTTAAATGCTTCATTTCAACTCCCACTGTGATTTATACTACTTTTATATAGACTGTCTGACAAGAAAGTTTTGGCCTTCAAATCAGATAGGTCCTCTAGGAACTCTATTATTCACCCAATGAAAAGCTACATGAAAGCCCTCCATCTAATGATTTTTTTATTCTGCCAGGGAATCATAATGAAGTGATGTCCCTGTCAAACAAGATGGTGGACAAATGGGATATTTGCAGGCAGCACATTCAAAATTATATACGGACAGTATTAAATTACTACCAAGTCATCAATTTCACTGTGTCAAGTTTACTCATAATTATAAGGAGGCTACTCCCAATTTTCAAAAGTAATATGTAGGATGCAAAACTGTACACAGCTGTTTCAGAGAAAATCAGGTTTTGCCTGTTAAGATTGCCAAGAAATTGTGACAGGAAAGCACAAAGATTTGAAGTTTTGGCATGTGCTTCAAAATAAACACACAGCACACGCATGCAGGTACAGCAAAAAAATATCAATATTACTTTAGAAACATATATAGAAAATCTCTGCTCCAGCATCCACTTGCTTTCTGGTCAAATGACCAGTATCCTCTCTCTACCAACACTAAAGGTAATGCATATCCACCATCACCTTCATTCACTTAGAAACAAAAAGAATAAAAATAAGGAAGAAATTGATAACAGAGGTTTCTACTGACATTTTACAGGAAACTATATGTATTATACTTTATAAGAAACTATCCAAGAGGCCAGGTGTGCATGAGAACAAGTAGCTACAATACCCTTTTCCTTATTCAAATGCTTCAAGATTTTAAAGAATTGAGAATGATGAAATGAAGAGAAATTGAGGTGCAAGAGAAGCAGTCAACCACAGTGGGGTTAAGACTGCTTAACCACATAAAATACTGTCACTACCATTAGCCTTCTGTTTATGGTGAACGTGTACAAAGTTTGTTTTTCAAAAGGAAAATCCTTTAACCTGCCATGCCTATTTGTTCACATGGAGGTGATGTGTATACTTCAAAAGATTGCATTTCTAAAGCTAGGAGACAGATTCTGCAGTGATGCTAGGAAGGCACCTACTGAGTTTTGCCCATTAACATCACACAAGGTAGTAATGCATGACGTAGTATCCACTCCTTGTTTCATACATAATTACTAACAACCCCATATTGGGAATCAAGTTTGCATGAGGAAAAAACATTCCATAATAAGAAACAAACCATGTTAACATCTGTCTGATTTGTGTTTTACCTGGGGTACCCTGTCTCCCACCCTCTGTTAATGTACCTAATATCCTCAGGAAACAGCACAATATAATACAATATTCCAATGATCCACATATCTCCACCTAATAGTCCACTCTCTTCCCTTACTCCCCTAAGCATGAAGACAAATTCTATATGCTTTTTAAATTCATTCTTTCGGTAATAAAGCAGCTTATCTTATCAGTTAATGCATGCATTAAACTGTTGTCCCCTGAAGGTACAATTTTCCACCATATCCTGTCCTTATTTTAGCATCTGCTAGACCAAACTATATTTACAATCTCTCTGTGCACTAATATCTGACCCTTGGCCTTGAGGTAGGAATGCTGATCCCCAGCTTTATCTGACAATTCTTGTTTTCCTGCAGTTGCCTCTGAAAGTAAATGAAGATTAGTTTTCTTTCAGGGTTTATTGATTAATAGCTGTAAAGGATGGTGGTTGTGAACCAACTTAGGTTATAATTGCTTAAATAGGTCTCAGGAGAAAGAACGGTCATTTTCTTGCAAAGATAACCGAAACAACATAACCGCATATGCAAGATAAACACACACAGGTTTTAGGGGTAGCTGGGGCTTTGTGTTATAAAGAAACACCACCGAGAAGTGCGTTTTCCCCCTCCTTTATAAACTCTCTCACTACTTTCCCTTAAGCCTAGGAAAGGAAATGGTGGTGATCATAATCTCAGAGATGCTACTATGTGGTCACATATTTTCTTCTCACACAGTGGCTTTCATCAAGGATCTCAAATTACTTTTAGAACAGTGGTTAATCCTTACCTGTGAGATAAGCATTCTCATACACACAGGATGACACAGAGTGTTCAACAGCTTATCCAAGGACACAGAGTTCATGAGCTGCAGAGCTGGTAACTGAACTCAGCCGTGGCTGGGGAGCAGGGTAGGTGATCTCCAAAGGATGCTTCCAACCTACACTACTTTATACAATGATGCACAAGCACATCACCCCTCACATGAAGTGTTTTATAAGTACCTTCCTAGAATTATTAATGAAAAACATCGTGGGTTTCAAAATAAAATTCATACATCCTACAGAAGCAGCAGTGGGCAGGAAAATGGCCTCAGGCTGGAAAGACATTATGTTGGAGGAGACTGGAGAGAGTGGGCCTAACAAGAATTTAGGGCTTAAATTGGTTCCTGCTGAAGACAAAAACAGATCATCTATCACATCCCAGCAGAATTAAACCCCAGATCTAACCCCAGGCCCGTGGGAACAAGCATAAATGACAGGATTTCCACTGACGAGGAAGATGCTGAAGAATACCACTTACTATTAACTTCTTGATAGTGAAAGGACTGCAGTGGAAACATGAGCTTGGTATTTATGTACTGTGGTCTATGAAGTTTGCCATCACCACCTAGTTTAATACTAGAAAAAAAGCCACAGAACTGTCATTTAACTTATATACAGTGACCACCTTTTTTAATCTGTGCTCAATATTTAAATTGCTTCTCATGAACTAAATATGTTTGCGAAGCACCTGGCAGGTATTAGCAGAAATCCTTCATAAACACGTAAAAATATTTAGTATTCTTGTAGAAGGCGATGAAGACAGTTGATTTACTTAAAGTGCTGTTTAAGCTTCCAAATCAGACAAAAGTAAAGCACATTACAACCTGAAATCAACCAGATCTTAAAGAAGCTATCCAGGAAAATAATATATGAAATATGCACAGAAATACAAGTTCAAGAACAGAAACTGTTTGGTGAATGACAAAAATCAGTGCAGCTAATTTGAATACTGCTTTGTTTAATAAGCAAATTGCCAGTCTTTCATTTTCTACATTATGCAGCTCCTGAGCACCAGCCCTGCTATACATGACATTTTTCTCTTTCTGTATCTATAAAGAACAACTCTCTCCTGTGAGCAAAAACCCAACACACACACACCAATTCCTCACCCTTCCTGCCCTCTCTGTCAATGCACTGGTTATCCTACTTTCTTGCTTTAAGTTTACACGCTTGCTATTAATCATAATTATCGGACTCTACCCTTCAGCACAAAGAGCTAGTTTCAGGTACTTCTTTCAAATTCAATACAGATTTCTGTGGTGTGTAGTCAGTAAGCCTGACAGAAAGACTGACTCTAAGTGAATAGATAATAGGCCCATGTTCTTCACTATTCACCAGGCAACTCTGCTTCCCACTTACTCCTACTCCTTTGATCGTACAAGAGCAGAAAACCCCCAGAATTCATGACAGTTACTATAAGGAACAAAAATCAAGGGTCTTCTACAAAATTATTACAAAAATAACCAAATTTTGGCCCCCAAAGAACAGTCTGAACCCAGCTGCTCTGACTGACCATGTTAGCTAAATAAGATCCAGTTCAGTGGAATGGCTTCTGGTTATTCTTAGCATTGACGTTCTTCAGGCTGTGCAGCAATTTGTAGATCACAATCATTAATATCTTAATATCTAAAAATCTTTAACTGATAATGTGAAACAAATCTCGAGAAAAGATGCAATCAATAAGTACTTCAGAACCAATACACTGGAAACAGCATAAGAGAGGGATTTGAACTAGCATCTACTGTGCAGAAATAGGTGCCAATGCTCATCTACCCTTCACAAAATCGAAATGGGGGAAAAGTATCTGTATGCATTACAACGAAATTTTCATTTTCATCTAAGTGGAAGAACTTATTTGCTGAATTTTGAGGTTGAAATATCTTGTTTCAAATAAAAACTCTTGGAAATATTAGAAAGCTTAATTAGATAAACTCTCTCTGGTTGTTCTGTTGGACTATTCTGGCTTCAGAAGCTGATCTCAGGTAGGATTTATGGGAATTGTCAAGTCAAATCCATTTTTATTTCAGTACATCTCTTGTCTCACAAGGAAAAGGGGTAATGGGTTTAAACTTAAACAGGGGGAGTTTAGATTGGATATAAGGAGGAAGTTCTTTACTGTAAGGGTGGTGAGGCACTGGAATGAGTTGCCCAAGGAAGTTGTGAATGCTCCATCCCTGGCAGTGTTCAAGGCCAGGCTGGGCAAAGCCTTGGGTGACGTGGCTTAGTGTAAGGTGTCCCTGCCCAAGGCAGGGGGGTTGGAATTTGATGATCTTAAGGTCCTTTCCAACCCTAACTATTCCATGATTCTATGATATATATATATATATCTTTTTTATATAAATATATATGCAAATACACAAAGAGGCCAGCAATTCAACCTGACTGAAAAAGTACCCGCACAATATAATCTGTGTTGAAAGACTCTTAAATCAGTGATACTCAGAAAGAAATGATGAGAGGGACAATATTCAAGGGAGAAAGGATTGTGTAAGCAGAGTTCCGCATCCCTAACATCTAAATTCGGAAAGAAGAGCAAAAGCCACTCATAGTTCTCTGATATCGTTCAGCCAAACACCTGGAGAAACACAAGTGTTTAGAAAAGCTCCTTCTTCATGCATCTCCACTTGCTGCTCTTCCATGTTAGGATTCAGTTTGAAATGATCCTGTTTATTTCACAAACAACCCAATTATATTCTCTGACCTTGATTAGGATTATCTGGGTATGTTTCACTTTCGCAAAATATGGCCGCTCTAGTTCAGTAATAATTGCATCCACTTGCTTTTCCTATAAGTGAGAAAAGACAACACAGAGAGAAGACCCTCACTCACCCTTTGCCTCTGAACCTACTCCTCTCCTGGTTCGTCTCAAAATGACACTTTTGGTTGACTTTGCAACACAGTGTGATCTGAATTTCAGTGGCAAGCCAGCTTCACTCACGTCAGCAGAAATACATGGAGCATCCGAGAATAACAGCTCAGTCATAATTCAGTTGCAGAGGCCTGAGAAGCTACCACATATCAGCCGAGATTATTCCTGTGGTTCAACATGCTGAGGTTGTGAGATAAATAAACCCATCTTAAATCTCTGCAAAAGGTGTTTGAGCAGAATGATATTGCTGCTTCTGACCAGAGGGGCATAAGAACTGCCCCAGAAGCAGCTCCTGTGGCTCAGCTGCTGTAGGGTGACTGGAACAGCAGATTAAATTTATATGATTTAGTCAGGTGTCTTATATGTATACTTTTTCAGCTGCTACATGTGTGTGAGCGAATACAGAATGTGCATATGGTATGATATTACTTTGCACTGTCTAAGGAATTAGCTTCAGAAATTCTCACTACACATTTGGGTAAATGTCTGAGGTGATGAAGGCACTAAAGACTTGTCATACTCTGATGTTTTTAGCAAGCTCTGCCTGCAGATCCCTCAATAGTTCTGGTTCAAGATCTTAATGCTTATTTCTTAAACACAAGCTTCTTAGTTGACAGAAAAACAAACACACAAAAAGCTTCTCCCCTAGGCATAATACTTCACTGCTGGAAAGATGTTTAACTTTCCCTTTGTTCTTAGTCTTGCAGAGGAGGGGGAAGGAGCTGAAATTTCCTGGTCCAAGTTACTCTCCTCATGCTGCATCAGAGCTGGCTAAATCAGTCACGCTGCATTACGTTACATGGCTGATTTAGCCTCCTATGATGAGTCACTGCAGTCAAGCGTCAGCAAAGAAATGTGCCACTTAAGAAAAAAAAAAATCAGGGCAGGTACTGTGTGTCTAATTTTGCCTTTAAAAATTGTCAATTTCTATTATTTTTAAGCATGGTAGGAGTTTATGTGACTTAAAATTATAATCATCATCTTTATTGTTTATTAATTCCTGTCTGGAGGCCCCCAGGGCGGGTGGGACTGTTGCACTAAGCACTGCAGATTTGTGTGGGAAAAGGAAGTGACAGTGTTCCCTGCCACCTCAGCACACCAGCGTAAGCAGGGGAAAGAGGGAGTTCAGAGCAGTAGGAGTTTTCCTCAGGGTTCCCACTCCCCAGACTATAACAGCCCTCAAAACACCAAAGCCTGCCAAAAAGAAAGTTTTCCAGATGTTTTCAAGGGCATGGGGATGAAGAAGAGGAAAGCTGAGACAATTAATAATACAGACTCTGACAATTAATAAGATGAGCAGAGAAATCAAGTTTTAGTGACCTTGACATCTCACCTTTCTCTATTTAGGCAGCCTTGTCTCTACAGACATGAGGACTTCAACAAGAGTTCCCCAAATCTTCCTGCCCCAACAAAAATGATAGCTCCCAGTCCTTTTGTCTAACACATCATCTATGTGCTATGGAAAAGCAGATGAACAAACAGGTCACTGGCAGGCTTTAGGGGAATATGGATCCTTCTCTGCTAGGCTTTTTGGCCTGTATTTTATTTTATTTTTCTACAGCACCATCCAGAGTCTATTTCACTGCTCACATCTCATGGTATAATCCTGGAAAACTATATAAATCATGTTCCCAGGATAGATCTCCTCTTCCCCTTTTTTTTCCTGCCTTCTTTTCCTACTTCCTCTCATTTGCTTGTAGACACCTGGATAGATTTAGATTAATCTTAGGGATGAAATGCTACACTGAAGGGTTGTATTGATGCTTGATCTAGCTACTGCATCCTACTGTAATTCATGTACATCAGTAATAAAAATAATCCTCTGAGAAAAATATTCTAGGGAATGGATTTTTCTCTGACTGTCAGCACATTTTCATTCTAAAGTAAACCAAAAAAGACTTTCTAAAAAGATATTGCAGTAGAAACCTTTAATGGGAATATCTGTAGGTAACTGATCATTCCAGTTCAATAAAGGTGCAGCTTGTTTGCAGTCTAAAATGAGTGGGAAAACTGAAACCCAAAAATACTAACAACTACGTTCCACATATTTCTTGCCTTCATTATTACTTCACCGGTTTTAGTTTGAAGAAGCCAGAGATCAGACTTTTCCACATAGCGCAGAACCCATTCAAGTACCACTTAATCACTTGCCGACAGCTAAATGAGTGCTCCAGAAAGACCCGGTCCTCTCCTCTTCACATGAGCATAATGTATCAGAACCCAGGTGCACCACTTCTAAAAAGCAGTGTTAGCACCAATATTTCCTACTGTTAAGTCTCATTTAAGCAACCTTCTAAAAATAAACATATTCTAATTGAACTGCTTACAGTACTTGACAACATCTTTTGCTACAGAAAAGTTGAAGTACGTTTTCGATTTCTAAAAAGTCAGGAAAAATAATGCTAATAAAAAAAGAGGTAGTTCATCCAAGGCTACAAAAGATCATCGCTTTTCTACAGAATTAGTATGCATGATGTAGATCAAACAAGTAGGTGATCATTTTTAAGCTATATTTATTTACAGGGTATATTAGTGGAGGAAAGGAAAAGAATTTGCCTTCGCTTCACTACACGCACTGACATGAACAAGTAATCATTCAGATGCTTTTAAGAGATGCAGTCTTGCTTGTACAACTCTGTGGAGTCACAGAGAAATGAATGTAGATTACAGCAGCAATAGAGAAGCTATAAATACACATACTCTGCCAGTCACATCTGGTGGTTTTTTTTAATATACGATCATGATATTGATATATTTCTTCTTGTAGATGATTTAAACAGTTATTTAGGATGTCAAGATTAAAAATAGACTTTTAAAGAGCAGGTAAAGGTATGATTCCTTGATTTTCTTTACTACACTTTCAAGGCATATGGTTCACCTCAGAAAAAAGCTGCTTGCTTATGGAATATCCCAGCCATTGATCAAAGATAAGGTCTTTAAACAAATAGGAAGCTTAAAATAAATAGCATTATGTGAGAAAATAAAAACAAATAACACACCAATTAATTCAAACGAGTGTAGAAAGGATTAATTTTAACACAATTTCACTTTCAAAGGTAAGGTAGTCTTCATAAATTTCCCAACATTGATGCCTATATCTGCATGTTGTAGACAACTTTGTTTTTGACTGTTTTACAGCTAAAATTGGGAAGGGGATATAGGATTAAAAATAAGAAGCAGCATGTTTTAATTGACTTGTTCTCAAACAAGGATACAGTAAATCCTCCCTTTGCTACCTCAACCCAAAAAACTCCGACCATTTGTTATTTCACAGCTTCATCCAGCTCAAAACGGGAAAGATTTCTAAGCTCTTAAATTGTCAAACAGTGACACCACCTTCTGTCTGTCTTTAATGATTATTCTTTTAGCTTTCTTTAAATTCATCACTTCTTGACATTCTGTCTGCCCCTTCCACCACCTCAGATAAATATCAAAACAAAAAGGAGAAAATATGGAAATCCACTCTTCCAGCAAAAGTATTTCTTCACAGCAGAATACAAATCACTTAAGCTAACAATACTGAGGGAAATCTTGACTCTTCTGCTGGAACTAGTCGAGAAGCCACAGAAGAATTCAGATAGGAAAAGCTTCTTGCTGTTTCTAGTCCCACGCACTACTTAAAAACCAGCTTCACAGGTGGATTTAGTTAAGCCCATGACCATTCAGAGCAGTACATAACACAGCTCATCTTCATTAGGAGACAAGCCTTATTTTTCATGGGGGAACTAATTATATCCAAAATGAACAGGAAAAGAGAGAGACAGATCAGACTTTCAAGAGATGGAGACAGCTTTATGTGAAAGCTAGCATGGAAGAAGTCATGAAGAGGAGACTTGGCAATCGAAACGAAGGGAGATGTTATAAGCAGAACACTTGAACATGGCAAAGAAAAGGAACTCAGGAGAAAGATATGCCACGCACTTACAGATGAAGGTAATCCAAGCTTTCTTTAGGACAACAGAGAATTCTTGCATTAAAAAGACCACCTGACTTTCCTAAAACAGACTGATGGTCAACTCACAAGAAAATTTCAAAAGATATTTCACTTTACCCACTGAAATTTGCACTGAATCTTCCATTTTGCATGATGCATTTCTAAAGCCAGTATCATTCTTGGAATGCTATTACAAACATTGCACAAAGGTATTTGTCAGGCTCTAATCAAATACCAAAATTGGTTCTGATAGAATGTGCAGTTGCTCACCCTGGACGACACTTGCTGTCTAAACAGATAGAGATTTAGTAGCTAAAGGAAGCAATTTCTTAATTATTATTTTTTTAATCATCAGTGCAGTCATCTCATTAATATGAGCCAAAAGGAGCTTGATCTAACATAATACACTATGTCAGAAATGAACAAAAGAGCATTCCTTTCTAATCACCAACCATTTTCAATTAAAATGTCCACATTTGGATTCAAACGTACTGCAAGAGACTTGTTATGGTGAATAACCCAGCTCTCCTAAGCTGGTCAGCCCTAAGTGAATAAAAGATCAAGGTAAATCTGTAATTATTTATTCCTTCAGACAATCACATACTATGTAGATACCACAGGAAAGCATGTAAAAGGACTGGGTGCTAGATCCTGCTCTTGGGTCCTAGCATCCCATTAGAATAAGCTTCATAAGAATTTGACTCACTTCTGAATTTTCATTGATGATCTTTTGGTTATGTTACACTGTGTTTTAAGGTAGCTCGGATTTGGTGGGCACAGATGTACCCAGAGCAATGACCAAAATTAAGGATAACATTGTCATGTTCATGACAATGAACAATTAACAGAGTCCTTCAGCCCACTTCCAGGATTTCCAGCGTTTCATGTAGATAGGCCTAAGCCAGACCAGCCTTATATGAGAACACGCTGCTGAGCACACTGCCACCACTGCACATTTTCCAAGAAGCTAATGCAATAAGTAACAGTGTCTAGAAGTTTGGCTGAGAAAAAGAGGTCACCACATGTTTGGCAACACATCATTAACTTGCTAATTATGCGCTAATGGACATCTGATATTTCAAAACCACTACTTGATGCAATTACGTTCCACTTCCCTACATTAAAGGGAAGATGTAACAGCACTACATCATCCACCTGCTACATTTTTGTACATTCTTTTAAAGCCCACTTCGATCAGAATAAAAGAATCACTTCTACCCACCACTGATAATAGATACCACAAATAAAACCAGTTTTGGTACTCAAATTGAAAAAAATAATAATATCTAAAGATCTTTTTTCAGCAACCAGTTTTAGGTATTGGGTTTTAGGAATATCTGCATACCAAAGGATTTCTTCAGAGCTCTACAGGATGAATTATGAGGTTTGGGAAAAAAATTCTGCAGTTATGCCAAAATCTATTGAATGTCCTTTAGTCCCAGGTCCACAGCATCTGAGCCAATGCTAACAAAATGACAGTGCTTATAGTTTTATCTCATGACTAATTGTGCATGCACCTATTCTGTTAGCTGGGTAATAACAGCATAGTTCACCATGGGAGCCCAGGGCAGGAGAAATTGCTGCCTCCACATTCCAGCTTAGGAAAAAATAGAAAAGAAACACCATATTTCCATTATTTTTCCTGCTAATCCAAATGTACCCGAAAAGGAGCTCTGCCCACTGCCTCACTCCTAGGTTTCTTAAAACCTGAAAAGGTTTCACCTGTGGCATGTTCTGCCCAGATATAATAGATACCTGCTTTCACATAAATGTTTATTTCCTGCCTCCCTCCACACGTGGTGAACCATGCATGGCAGGGAAACCATGGACATCTTGCTTGGATGCCCAGAGGATAACTGTAGAAGTAACAACCGCTGAGGAATTCCATTATCCTTGAGTTCCTAAATGCATGCATTAATGGCAGGGTCTTAACACAGCAGTCTTAGCTCCTGGATTCCTCCTCTTTCACTTTCCCCTGCAGGTAACATAGTCCCCACATCTTACTGTAACAAGTAGAAGTCACCATTTACCACAACTGATTTCTTTACTGCAGGTGTCAAGGGGAAAAAAGGAAAAGAGACCCAAAGCTTTGTAAAGACAACAGTCTCCCTTATGGACTTTAAAGCATAGAAGTTGCTAATTAATGGTGTGTATTTTATGATGGCATGGGAACCCCCTTAAAGGACACAGCTTCTACACCTACATTCTTCAGACTTCCATTTAATCTGGAAGTACCAAAATAACCTCAGAGCCCTCTGTTCTATACAAAGGCATCCCTGATGTTGATAATCTGATGACTGTTACTCCTTAACCCCTCCAGAGAGAAATTTCAGTTCCAGGCTGGGCACTGAGGCTCCCATATAATGCCTGAGGAGCTGAATCAGACTATGTGGAAGAAGCAGACAGCAGCACCACAAGAAACCCTGCAGAGAGCAGCAGGTCCTAAATATTGCCTGCTCTGGCTGAGGTTGAGTCTTTGCCAGGGAAGAGCATATTTACTTCACACTTTTCCCTTATGCAAGGATGGGAAGAGGAACCTAGATCACCTTTCTTTAAGCTGGGTCTTCTCACCAAGCAGAAGAGCCATGATTAATCTCTTTCATCAGTGAACACTGATTTTTGTTGTTGGTTTTAAATGGAGAAGTTCTGGCAGGACTGAGGACGTACACAAGTAGTATCTTTGTAATTTCCTAAGTGTTAGCTACAGTGTCAGTCCCAGATATATGCAAAATGTGGTGGGTGGCCCCAGGATCCTGTTATGAAATAAATTCCCCATTTTTTTGTCTTCAGCCACAGGAGACAGCATTTCCCCCTCCTCAGTGCAACAACATGAAGATTCATGCACCACCAACATAGACAAAGCATCAGTATGTATTTTCTCTGTAATACTTGAAATGCAGCATCTTCTTTTCACGCAGAACTGACCCAGTGTAGCTCAGACATGAAAGAGCATTTATACAGCATCCCAAAAAGAGTTTTAAACCATTTATTTTAAGAACCACATAGTGGATCCAAGGGAGGAATTTAGCCCCAATGAAATATAAATGAAATTCCATCAGGAAACTCATGTTTACATCGCAGCCCCAAAGGGTTTTTTTCAAGTTACTAGCATCCTCAGATAATTTTGCTACCATGATTTATAGATAGCCAGGGAAGACTTTAGATGAAAATCACATGGGGAAATCTGCAGTGCTGCCAGGTTCCCTCTGGAGGGAAGAAAGTGCTGTGAAACTTCTGGAATGGTTTAAACCTCTGAGCCCCTACAAAGCAATCTGGATTACACAATGGCCTATAGCAACATGCTGTTCTTGAATACACAAAGCATAAATATAGCAAATCGAGTTAATAGGTTTTGTACTGCACATCTTGTTTTGTTTGCAGACACAGCTACTAGAAGCAGCTTCCAATGCAGTCCAGCTTCTTTCATGATTGTTTTGGTCCAGCTCATGCTTATTTATGCAAATATCTATTTCAGAGTGGTGGTTGTAAAAAGCAATTGCAAATTAGCAAGCACTGCTCAAGGACTGTAAGGAACTGCTTGGATCAGTTCCCTCCTCCACCCCAGACAATCCTGTAGGCAAAGCCAGGATCAAAAATGCATTTAATGATGTCTGCTTTTCCCCTTTCTCTCTGCCCCTTCTTGTAAACTTCTCAAAGGAAGTTTTATCTGCCAGAGATGATACTGCATTGGTTGGTATCACAAGCAAGCAAATACCAAACACTATTTAGAAATAGCACTGCCATCCATGGAAGACAAGCAAAACTTCATGGAAGTGGGCATCAAGTCTGACACATCTACCATAAAAGAAAAACACAGGCTTAAACTAGTCTTGTTTTTACATCTTCATAGACACACATCCCCACTAACATCAATTATGTATGTCCTGCAACCTTAGAGTACCACACAATTGTAGCTATACAAAGGTAATCAAGATAATGATTACTGCTGTAATTTAGGTTGTCTGCAGGGCCAAATATTGTCCCTTCATATAACAATAGCTTGAAAACCCCATAAAGGCATCATACTCACCTTCTGCTGAAGCAGCAAGTGCGGTGAGCTGAGGCTGTTCCCAGACCTGCAAACCTTCACAGGATGGGCAGGAACTGAACAGGCAAGAAGCACAGGCGGGGAGCTGAGAAGCAGCTCCTCAAGTCAGCCTGCCTGGAAATACAACTTAAAACCTGGGAGTGAGCAACATTTGGTTCTACTCCATTTAGTAGATGAGAGTAACATGTTATTTGTAATTAAGTAGAATTCACTATGAACTCATGGTTCTGCTCAAGAGAATGAAGGCCCTCACCCATGATCTTGATTCTTGGCAATTCAGTCCAAGAGGAAGGAGGGCCATCTTCAGAGATGCACAGCTTGCTGCAGTCCCACATTTTAAGGAAGAAAGCCCATCAGATTTACCATGGAGAATCCCAACCGAAGGTAGGCAAGACTCAAGACAAAGTACTTGGCTAGTAAATTATTAAAGCGTGATTGTTCTCACATAGTCACTTCCTGCATATTCTCCTTGGTTTTTGCTGTCCTTCCTATGCAGAGAATAAAATTGATTTCCAAGCAGCAGATTATTTTCCACATCACAGTCACCTTGGAGTGGCGGGATCTAGCTGGAGAATTCATCTGAGAATACCTCTTGCCTCTGACAAGAAGGTCCCTAGCGCATACATATTTCCTGAGAATCAGACTCAAAAACAGGCCTCCAAAAAAATGTCACTGTAACATACACATGTTTGGGGTAAATTACACAGCTTTAATTTCTTTCCTAGCTCAAAGATAGACAAATGAATGATTCCATATATTTGTAACCTTTCTTCAATCTGTGGTGGACTGTTTTGTAACCATGTGCAGGCAGGTGACACACCAAGGGATTGCTCACCCCTCACAGCAGGAGCAGTTTCATATGCTCAGAGCCTGCTGCCCATATGCAATCCTCCTGATATACTCCAGGCCTTATAATATCTCCACAGTTGTAAGACTTGTCCCTGTTACTTAGCTTAAGGTGTGCAAAAAAATACAGAGGCATAGTTACTGTGCTGGGGATGAGGGGGTAGAGAAAAAACAAGGGAAAAAATAAAAATCACACTAGAGAGGGAGAAGTAAAGCTTAAAGGAGGATTACAGGAACACAAAATGTATTTGGCTAGATAGACTCGACATAACTTGGTTATTGACTTCATAACAATGTACACAACTGAACTTTCCCAAGGCTTTACACATTAATTCATAGTTCACCTGGCTCTGTTAGCTGTGCAAACCAAAGCTCTACACTCCAGTTGTTTGAAAAAATCCTTTCTAGGCTTGGCAGGCAGCGCTGCCTTCCAGTTTCATAGCTACAGATGAATGTACATCATTGGTTCAGTGCATACCAACAAACACAACCACCTCTCTCTTTAGGGGCTAGCAGGACCAGGCCAAGAGCTGGACAAAAAGGACAGGGAACTTCTGCATTTGTCTTCATCAGCCACAAGAGGTGCAGAAAACCCATGAAACCATCTCAGCAAGAAGTAGTGTGTAATCACTGTGGGAAACTGTGTGTTAGGAGAGGGCCTCATTACACATAGCACAAAGCATCAGACGGTGGGTGGATATTTGCGCTAGGAAGCAAGGAGCAGGGTGCACTCAGTAAGAACCTGCCACATTCATCAGCTCACTTCATTGACACTGAAGCCATTTGAAAGAAACACAGCAACAAGCAGATCAAGGAAATTATCCTGCTGGGTTGCAGTGTCTGCCTTTCCTGAGCATTATCATCTCTGAGTTTTATTCCAGAGACACTTCAAGACAAGACAGGGAATCTTATGTCCCATCTCCTGTTGATTAGCTGGCAGGTATAGCAAGGAGACCTGGGAGATTCCCTTTTTAAGTGAAAAAGCCCATTGCCAGCACCAGCTGATTGGCATTAATGCAAATAAGACATTCCAGAGATTAAGTCAAACATGCTGCATATAAGCATCCCATTACTGCATTGCATTATATAAATCAACCTCAAAGAAATATAAATATAAAAGAAACTATAATCTCAGCAGGTATCACTCTACTGAGCACAGCCTCAGCTGCCAGCCCCATGCAGGAGTTATAACCAGGTTCCTGCAAAACCGGTTGCAGTCTTTGCACCGGCTCTCCATTTACCTCCACTGTTTTATTTACTCAGCATTAAGGGCAGGCACCTGAATACTGAAGAAAAATGAGCCAAGAAAGAGGGACTCCAACATGCAGCTCATGCTGTTAGCATCACTGAAACAGCAAACTCTGCCCAGCAAGTTAACCTGTGCTGACTGTCTTGCCCCAGCTCCACCCTCCCAGGTCAGGTCCAAGTTCACCTCTGTTAACCCAGCAATGTTTTGTGCTCCAAAAATAAAGAGGAAAACGCATTTGAAAGATAGGCAATTAATGTTTTCTTGGGAATACTGAATTTGCTAAGCACTGAATTCTCCTCTGTTGATCTTCAGAGACTCAAACCCTGCTGCCATCTGCTTTTGCCCGCTTATTTGCTCAGACTAAGCTCAAGTTTTGTTTTCAGAGATGTAGGTCCAATCTAATTTGCATTAACTGTTCCATTTGTGGTCCAACCTTGATGCTTTCTTCCTCCCACTTGCATTCTATATGCCTGATGAGTATCCTCTTCCTCTGCCATTCTGTTCTTTTCCTGCATTGGGCTGTGCTAATCCCATTTTTCAATCCCACCAGTGGGTTCATTTCACCTGCTGCTGTAAATCCAAGCTTCTTGTTTGCCATTCACATTTCCCCAACAACTCATACCCCCTTTCCCCTTGCTCCCTTCAAAATCCCAGCCTCCCAACCAGCTTCTGTCTTCTGCTCACTCATGTGAAAATCTCACCTTCCACCCATGCATAAAAGTCCACTATTCCTTATGTGCCTAATCACAACTCTTCCACTCACTTCTTTACACAGACATTGTTTTATTGAGACCTTTCAAACAAATTCACCAACAAATTGTAGTAAAGAGCTGTGTATGTACCACTTTAAGTACAAGTGTTCGCAATTTGATTCACCCCAGACATTGCTTTCTTGAATGTAATATCCTCTGCCCTGTTCTGTTCATGAGAGCACTGGAGCAGGGACTGTGATTTCCGGTTTCATGAGGCACAGACCATACTGCCAGGGCCTAATAAACACTGGGCAATGTTTCATTTCTCTGTAATTAATTGCATCATTTGACTCATACTACAGAAAGGGAGGCATAAAAGCAACGGACAGGATTCTTGCTATCTGTAAAAGTGAATCAAATTCAAAAGCAGCATCCAAGGAAAGCTTAAAAAACAATAAATCTGCAAAAACATCACCCTAAGCTAAAATAATCCTCCTGTAGGGATTACATGCCCCATTCAGTCAGAGGAAGGAAATGTAGAAAAGACATTTCTGTCCAAAATTATCTTTACATTATAGAAATGCTTGGTGGGCATAGTGGGGATGTAGGAGAGAGGAACAGGAAGGACAAAAAATTTTCCTTTTATTATGCAAGTCATTGTACTTGTTTTTGCCATTCACAGAATCATAGAATGGTTTGGGCTGGAAAAGACCTTAACATCATCTAGTTCCAAGCCCCCTGCCAAGGGCAATTCATGATCTCAGTGTCTTTTTCCAGTGAATGATTGTTGTTTTTACCTATTGCAAGAAGAGTTAGAAACTCCAGAGGCAGATCTAAATGCAGGAAAAGTAACCCAAGCAACAAAACAAACTGGAGATGCTTTCATGGTACCAGGATAGTATAAAAAAAATCCCCATAAAATATTACATAGCCAGGAACCACTTCTTTTATATCACGATATAAAATAAATATCCTAAACTCATCCTCAAAACCTACAATGACATGGTCATATCAGTGTCCAGCTTTGATCATATAACACCACACCCACCAGCTTTATCAGAGCTGCTGCAAGCCTCAGCCCCCCCAGCCAATCTGCAGCTGATCTTTGCAAGCCTCCATGATGATTTGGTAGTGGGAAAGGAGACTTCCTGCAGGACACCAGCCTTCGCATTGAGCCTTCATTAAATGCTCCTCTAGCTGGGGGGCAGCAGGTTATGGCATGGTGGAGTTTGCTTCCATTTTATGCCTAGGTATATTAAGGCCTGAAAAAAGGATATTGGCAGGTACTGGCAGCAGCAGCAGTTGTCACGTGGACAGTTCAGCACAATTAACTGCGCTGATATTAGCTGGATGCGTGTCACTCAAAGGGAGACTGCATAGTCTCAGTCTTGATGATGATGTCTATAGGAAATCTGTTTCAAGAGTAAGGAACAAGAAAAGAGCAGAGCAGAGTCTCAGTGGAGGAAGGATGAACATCTGGTCTGAGACAGACAACACTTCTGGAAATGATCGTCATGCAAATCACCCGTCTGTACAGGCTCAGAACAAAGAGCACACGTAGCAGATGATATATAGGTTCATGCTGCCATTTAAATGGGATCTGCTAAGAAACAAGTATGCCATTTTCATCTGTAGCAGATTCAGTTTATGACATGCTGGGCCTGATTGGGCTCTTCTGCTAAAGAAATGAAAAATTCCTGAAGCCAAAGACATTAGAAGGTGGGACACTGTGCCTGCCAATCCCTCTTCCCCCCAGGATGTGGAAGCTCTGAGCTCATCCTAGATCAGTCACAGCACTTTAGGCAATCTGCCACCTTGGCCCCATTCGGGCATCAGCCAAACATCATTAAGAAAGCTACAAATTCATCTATTCAAAGCTGTGAAAGATATACACGGTCAAATCAACTCTGCATCTGTTTGGGCTTTGGTTTGTGTCCATCTCTCAGATTCACTTTATGAAGTGAAACCAGATTTAATCTCAGAGCATCCAATAAAGCATGGGGACATGCCAAGATAGATAGCAAGGAAATCTGCACTATGCTATCAGCCACAAGCAAGTGAGCCATCACATGAGGTCTCTCTTATATCCAAACAATGCAGAGGTTACAGATTTTGAAGCACCTGTAAAATCAAAGGTTTTAGAGGATACTGATCTGGGTACAGTTCAGCACAGAAAAGATGGAGATTGGTTTGACAGGGACAAGGGAACAAAGCTTATTTTGAGAGGAAGACAGTAATAGCTTTCATAATCATGAGGGATGATGTAGGACAGCAATTCCCAAACTCCCTGGGAAGACATGATAAACACTTCTCACCATGGCATCAGAATACAGCTACATTTCCCATTACTGTCTTTGAGAAATATCATTTGAGGATTACAGAAGAGTTCAGTTACATTTCCAAAGACAAAACAGCACCATTTTCCTAAACAATGCTTCCAACCACTTTAAATTTTAACTGGCAAACTGTTGAGAACCAACCCTGAACAGAAACTTTGGGGATTTTGGAAAGCCTGCTGCTCTCCCTTTGCTCTTGCCTCTGTACGGCTCAATTCCTTTGGCCCGCCAGTCCTTGCTCCAAGCTGTGTTCCCTTAGGGCACAGGAGACAGCTCTGGAGCCTGGGAAACTCACACTAAAGAGTTTGTTGATCCCAGATCTCCCAGCCCAATTCTGCAGGTGTAAATGCTTAGCATGGCCTGAGTTAGGGCTTACACTTCTGAGTAGCAGCTGAATTAACCCTCCAAGTCTGTGAGGGTTTATCTGCTGCTCCGAACAAGACCTGTTTGGGAAACTTTGACTAAGGTACTTGAGAATAGAGAAGTTAAAGCCCTATAAAAGGTCTGAGTGAATCCATCACCAACACAGGAAGACCTCCGCAGTTGAACTTAGACCTGTACAGAGCAAAGTATGCACCCTGCAGTTCACCTAGAGACCTCTGCACAAATAGGTTGAAGCCTCCTTCCCAGCAGAATCATCTCTCATCACTGACCAAAGTATGCAACCAAAATGGCATAACCTTTATTTGACATCCCTCCCACAGCCAAGCCTTCCTGGGAGCTCTCCCACATGAGTTCTCTCATCTAAGAACAGCTAAGCCGATACTGCCATTTTCAGAGAAGACTGTCACCACAGTGCCCCATCCAATATCTTCCGCAAAGATATTTTGAAACTTATCTTTGAGACTATCATTTTCCTGTCAGATTTGGATAGCTGATAGCAATCAGGGGCTCCAGAAGTTATGACGATATGCCACAGAGCAGAGAAATACAAACAAATCATAGGAACAAGGTCTTCAGAACTCCCAGTCAAGTACTTAGGTTGAGGACTTGACAGGTGCTGCCCACACAAGTACGATTTGTATAACCACTATCCAGTGGAGAAAGCACTGCGAGTCTCATTTGGCAGTTGGAAGTAGGGATCTTAAGTCACAGAAAAGAGTTGTTTCTGAGCCAGCCATCACATAAAAGTAATCCTTTGCAGACTTTTTCACATGCATTGTTAAAGTTGAGCTGTTGCTTGAAGGTACGAAGTAGAAAAACCAACAAAATCAAAACAGACTTTCAGAAGGGCAAGGAAATATGCCAATAAATACACTAGACAGGGCTTCACCTTGTCAAGACCTTGGCACACACAGACGAAGAAACAAAGAAAAAAGAAATCACCTTTTGCCTCTACCTTTAAGAAATTTCATGATCCTCTGAAAATGCAGAATGAAGTCAAAGCAGAAAAGCAGCTCCTGGATGGAAAAGCAGGCAGCTCTGTTTTGCATTGCAACATTTTGCCATGAACCCAATCAACAACATTAATGGCAAGTAAACTCATTCATTAAGGGAAAGATGTTTCTGCTCACGTTCTTTACACTGACAGCTGGCCTCCCATAGATTGCATACTTCAAGTCTAGCCCCAGAGGAAGGAACTGGGGAGAATGTTTCTCCTTTGAAACAAATAGGCATAGTTTGATTTAACCTTAGCAGGAAAGGTAGATAACCCAACTAGCCCAATTATAAGAACATACAGAAACTACACTGACATTTGGACTGAACTTTTTCTATTCTTTCAAAAAACTAGAAGTGACTCTCTAACTGTCATTCCATCTCTGCCAAAGGTCTTTAACTAGATTCAAAATACTGAAGCTCAGAGAGAAAAAAAGATACTATAATGAACGGATACCCCAGAACATTCCTGAATATCCAAAGCACAGTTTATTCCTCCTAATATCCCTAACAGCTTCCCATGCACTCAGCAGGGCATTGAATCCAAAACCAACTCAGCAAGAAGAAAGCAAAAATTTCTTTCTTAATAGAATATTAATTTGGCTCTCTGCTCAGGCTAAGAGGGCTTAGAGACAGACAGTAAAGACTAAGCTGTAGGAACGCTTATTGTCCTAACTTTGACAGAAAGTTCTCATGCACTTTTAACTTATTAATTCCCTAGCTGCATTTTAGTAAGGGCTCTTCTGGATAGGGATCAGTAGAATTCCTAATCAAAACCACAAAAAGCAAAGGAGAAAAAAAAAAGTACCACTTCTGCTTCCCAACATGAAATATTTAGTGTAAAATCCCACGAGCTGCAGCTTAATGACATCACACTAATGGAAGAAGAGAAAGCCTTCTAACAATTAAAAAGAGCCTTGCTGAGAAGACACACAGGAAATTGTCAAGCTGTCATTTATATATCAAGCACAGCACATCGGACAGTACTGCAGGCTACTGTAAACCCATTTGTCTCTTTAATGATCTGCATCAGGAAACAATAAAGACTATAAACTGAAGGAGGTATTTCTTTGTTTGCTTTTAAGCAGAAGGGTAACATCAGTTAAAAGATGAAGTAGTACCACCTATTGCTGCCTTCAAAGCCTGTTCCAAGTCTACAGTCCAGCTCTTCCCTCTACAGCATCTGCACAATCTTGGAGCAGCTCTGAAAACATCAGAAAAAGAAGTTTTTGGCTTAATGCATATTTAGTTTCCTAATAAAAACAAAACTCATGTAGACCAGTAAGCAGAATCTTTTCCACCTCCTGCATCTCCAGCAAATTTGCCAGCAAAGGGCTGGTTCCAGAGCCATGACTGCTGACACAGTAACGCAGACGGTGGGAAGAACACAGCTTGAGGTTTAGATGCCAGGCTAAGCATTCAGCACTGGCAGGTGCAAAAACCATTATTTTGACTTTAAACCTGAGCAAATCTGATCTGGGAGTTCACTGATGGAGAATAAATATGGAAAAAACTGATTTCAAATTGTGTCTTTTGAAAGGATGAGTTGACAGGACAAAAATAGCAAATGCAATAGGTACCTGACTACCATTGTTACATTTGTTTAAGCAGAGATTGCTGCAATGTTCAGGAGCTGCATAAAAGACTCTGCAATATGCAATCAAATCACAGGTCTGAAAACACACCAAGAAATATCCAGTAACTTTCACAAATGATAAGAGCTGGGCAGATAAAAGAAGTAATTACATCTTCTTTGAAACTCTATTTCACTATTTTTAGTTCTTTAATCAAGGGCCCAATTCTTCCAACTTTCTTCCAAATAAGCCTTTACTCTATAATTATTTTCAACAGGCAAATTAAGTTAAAATGAAGCCAGAGTTAAGGGAATCAGAACCTGGCCCAAAACATTTTGGATCAGAAACGGAGACTTTAATCAAACAGCATTATCAGTGGCTAAAAAAAGCATCCCTTTACCTCTTGTTGTGATGGACCCAGCCCAGAGCTTGAGGCTAAGGTTTACCCGCTGTGATATTTAGCCAGTGGCCTCTCTAAAGCTGTGCTAATCAGACCAACTGAGCTGGATCACGGTCTGAAGCAGAGAAATACAGATGGCTATTAAGGATTGGACTGTGACCAAGTCATTCACAAATGCTATCAGGCTATCAGACACCAGCCATTTCTGGACAAATCCCCAGAAGATAACAGTAAAAGGGAAAAATATTTCTTAAACAGTAGGTTTTTAATGTGAACATCCACTTCAAAGCCTGCCATAAGTACCAGAGCTGGGAGCAGCTCCATACATTGTTCATATGGTGCTGTGTGCTGGTTCAGTGGTCTGAACTGGGATAGAAAGATCCAGAGACAGTGCAAGAATCCTTTTGATTGCTATGTTGTGTCTATACCAGCATGAAGTCCAGCCCTGGAGAGAAAAGGTATACAAGCAACACATAAGGGACATGCAAGCCAGAGCTATTTGAGTTTTCCTTGCTTTGAAGACTTGCGAGAGGTCTGACAGTCAGCAAAGCCCCTGGATGCAGCTGTCAGTGTTTTAAGCAAGTATCAGCATTTGTCGGGTTTTCTATTTCACCAAATCTTGTCAAGTTTGGGTTATATTTCATCTTCAGGACTTCTTTCCTATTCCTAACTCTTCACATTCAAACACTCTCACTCAGCACAGCGCTCTTAGCCTCACTTAGCTGAGTAGGAAGCACTGATTGCCTCTTTCTGCCTCCTCTCCAGCCCCCACTGAGTTCACTCTGTGCTGCATGTAGGAGAAAAAACAACAAAAATAATACAGAAAGGAACCAAAGAAAGGATTAATGTCCTGCTCTGGTATTTGTTTTCATGCCTTTCTGTGAAAGAATCCAAGTTCTCTCTTTAAGCCTCCTTCTGGATTGGAGGACATGCAAATGAAAAGAAAAACCAAAACATGCTCGAGTACATGGTTGTTATAAAATAATCATAAATGGTAAAATGAAAAAGAAGAAGAGCTAGCTGTAAATAAATAAGTTTCTGAGCATGGCAGGGCATTGAACACAAAATCTGCTCCCCCAGGAAGCACACAGAGCCTAAGCACATCTGGGAAAGCAGTGTCTCCAAGCAACATACCACCGTGTGATAGCAAACCTTAGCTGCCAAGGGCACCGCTTAAAAGACCATGGGGAGGAGAGAGGAGCAGCGAGGGAGAGACCCTTTGCTCTTTTTCAGACTTGCTGCAATTTAGGCAGCAGAATCTTTACCAATGTTGAGAATAAGCCCCCGAGAGGTGCTTATACCACACTTTCCAACTTCCATCTTATAGTAAAGTTCCTGGAAGTCCACCCCTCACTGCACCCTGATCCATCTCCTCTTCAACAGCCTTGCCCTGTCTCCTCTGACAGTCATCAAAAGTTTTCCCATCTCTCCAACCTGAGTCTGGATATGAGCTGTATGTGCCTGAAATGCACCTTTTGTACATGATTTCAGGCCCAGATTTTTTGACTTGTGTGAAACCCTGAAGCACCAGTGAGTCCAGTCTATGTAAATCAAACATGAAATGCTTCAACAGGACAGTGAACCCCACATAAAAGACTATAAAATACAGGTATTCCTGCAGTTCATGACTATTCATCATAATTGAAAAGGAGAGAGATACCACAAGTTTAGTGCCAGCATCAAGACAGAAAAGTGGCATCACATTTAGATGCCTCTGGGGCATCTTACACAAGGAAGGTTGAAACAGATATGATGTAATATAGCATGGGATTGCAGCTGGCTGCCTGCCACTAATGAGATAATCAGGAAGGATTCTGAACTACTCTTAAATCATAGAAAACACCAGCAACATGAAGTTACTTTGTTCCAGGGAGCATTTCCTGCCACAACCTATGACATCAGCCACATCAGCAGGATGTGGCAGGGTACAGCAATGCGAATTAACCATACTAACAGCCTGATATACGATGACCTAAGATAATTGAATAAGCAGGATATTATTCCAGGCCTCATTTCCAGAAGCCATCTGACAGCTGCTACCTCCCTAACTGCTTTGTAGAAACAGCTCCAAAATGAGCAGAGTGTCCTCATTTTCCTCCTTACTAAATGGAAGCACCCAAAAAAGAAGTTTACTAAGAACTGTGTCTTCAGAGAGCTGGAAGGTCATGAAGACACTTCAGTCTCTTCCACAATGGGACTCTACCAGCAGCCACCTCATGTAGGCAGCAATTCAGCCCTGCAGAAAAACAGACCTCAAATGATGTATAGCCTAATTACAATTTATGAGGTCTTCAAAGATACTTAGCTGGAAAGGCACTGCAAATACAAAGTGTATACTTAAAAACAATATTAAAAGTATCTTTCTTGACTTCAGAAAAGCAGTATGAATCCAAAGGAAAGTACAAAACAAATCCTCCACTTACAGGAATGAAGCATAAAACACTCAATTCAAAACATAATCACTAAATAAGACAGTATTTCCAAACCAGCCTTTTGAAATTACGAGCAGCAAGGGCAGATACATCTACAATCTCGCCAGAAGAGAGCAGCTCACCCACTCACCATTTTGGGATTCTAAGATGATCAAAAGAGCTATTTTAATGCTCAAAATCCCCTACGAAACTTTCTCTCAAACACATTTCAAGTAGGCTAGATGGAAAAGAAAGAAAATTGTGATGAGACACATCACAATTCAGGGAGATGTGAGTGCAGAAACTTGTGAGCATTTCACTGAATGTAAAGCAGTAATTGAATGCTTCCTATAGAAAAGAAAGGTTGTCCCTTGGACACATCTGTCAATCCACATTTACCAGACACAGAAGCCTTCTCAGTTCAAGCACACGAGCGTTCCAGTTCTTTGCTGAAGTGACCTTAGCTGTCAGCCCAGCCTGTTCAGTATCTGCAGCTCTGCTTGGTATGCTTTGCGAACACATGTGGGGATGAGGAGATGCAAAAGGAAAAGCACGATGAACAGGCAAACCATTTGCCCCAATTAAAAAATTAAACAGGTGTCCCAAGACTGTCAGCCTGAAGATGGAGCATCTACATTTAATTAAAGGGATAAGTTTAGCAGAAAATGTCATTCTGCTCCTGTCAGAATGCATGATTAATTTGTGATAAAATACCCAGCACTATCTAACAGAAACAAATTGCTGGGGGACACGTATTTACACAATCACTTGTTACTTCTTCAAGATATTACCAATGACCCCAGCCTTGGTGTCAGTGCATAAAACGAAATTCTCACATCTGGTCTTTCGAAGTCCCAGGCTTGCTGGAGGCTTTTCTGAAGTCACCCCATGCGATGGCATGCTGAAGCCTCGGAATAAGAAAGCAAACCACCCAGCACCAGCTGCTGCCTTTCCACTGTTGATGGAGGTCACCTGCCTCCTCTGTTAGTCTCAGTTCATCGGTCCATCTCCTTCAGTGACATAAGGGCATGACTCTTCCTTATGCTCATCAGCGTTGCTAGTCCTTTCCAAGTGATTCCTTAACAGCTAGTTTCTCTGCCATGACAGTGAGTGCAGCACCCGCTGCTAATCAACTGCTGTTTCAATTAGCAGCTGGGGCAGGGTTTTTTTCCACATGATCAATATACCTGCTATTGAGATGTTAAAGAGCACAATTATTTCTCTTCAATCACAGAGAATGTTTTGGAAACCATTTGCATCAGATAATATACACAACCATACCTTGAAGTTTTACTTTTCCTGCCCATTTGACCATGTTTGAAAAGATTGCAAGGTCCTCATCGGCTTTCAGCTAAGCAGAGGAGCTGGTTTTACTTCCAGCCCCTGAGATGGCAGATAAGGCTTCCAGAATCACAGCATTTTCTCCCCTGCCTGTTTACCCCAGGGAGGGAAGATTGCCTTCTGTTGGCTTGGATTGCCTGTGCCACCCACCTGTGGATACAGTCATTGCTTTGTTTTACACAGGTTGGCTATAAGAGTTTGAAGTATTAAACTAACAAGGCTCTGAGGACACATCTGTGGAACTTCTGCTGTATGCTTCCCTGGGTTGATACTCTGCCATGCTGTAAGAGATACAAAAATCTCCATTCAGGGCTCTCACTGTTTCACCCAACAGGTAGTTTCAGAAAGCTAATAACCATCTCTCTTCATACTAGCAACCAGACACATGGGGCCCACACTGAATGTGCCAAACCCTTCCAGTAAAGAGATTAGTATTTCCCAAAGCACACCACAGTACAAGCGGCATTGAACAGGACATTATGTGATGCAGCTGACCTCTGAATTTAACTTCTTTACTTTAATCCTGAGAAAGCCTGTAAAAAAAGAGGCAGGACTCATCACCTTTTATCTTCATCTCCACTTAATGTTAACCGTTGCCTTCTACCCCTATCCGTGGCCATTCCTAGCACAAGACTTCTCTTCAGAGACACAGTGGAGGTTACGAAGACTTCACTGATATAACTTCAATTATTCCATAGATACAGACACTTAAACAGCCACAAGCCAAAGGCAGGCAGCCACACAAAGGTACGTAAGTTGTATCACTGTTTGGACTTATATCTAGCTAAATGTCTGGCTGTCTTGGAATTTCCCTTAACTGTTGCTGGAGGAATTTTTTATGATAATTTCAAGCAGTGTATATAGCACTTTTATGCAGAGTAGCCAACACCTACTGATAACTACCATCAGCAAAGACCTAAATAAACAATCACCTGGAATCTACTACTTCTGCTTTCATAGATAAATGGAAGAGAGTTAGTGCTGCAAAAAACAAAATATTCCATACATTTACAACTGGATACAGGCATAGCTATTTATGGTTTGCACAGTCACATGGTTGAGCTACTCCTCATTGCCCCTGAAGCACTGAAACAGGCCTGAGAACACAGGACTTGGATGACATAACTGCATGAAACTTGATTATTGCCTCCAAATTTCAGTTGCAGCATGAGTTGCCTTCTTAGAACTTCATCCCCCAAAGTACTAACTAGTGAAGTAATGGCCCAAAGCAGCTCTTTGAACATGCATGGCATGAAGAACATTACCATTTCACTTCCCCACTTGGATGCTCAACTGAATTCATAGATGCTTGGTTTGATATTAAAACTTTCTAAAGGACAATGCTTTGATTTCCAAGAGGTTTCCCACATCAACAAATTTGCTTCCCACAACAACTTCCATGATCTCCTGTGATAGCCACAATTAACAGCCTATGGAGTTCTTATGTTCATGAAATTGGCTTCCTATGCACATGGCTCTGTGACCACACTTTCTTTGGAAAACAAACTTCTGACTGGAGGGGAGAGACACAACAGATCTCCAAGCCTGCACAGCTTCAGAACTGAGAGTATCATCTAGATGCTAGAGAAAAGCACTAGAAGGAAATAAAGATGGTGTATTTAACCTGCCAGGATTATGTAAAGATGAAATGGACTAATTATGGGGCTCTTTGTACCCTTTTCTAGCTCCTAGACCACCTCATCATTTCCTTTTGCTCCCAAAGATGGATTTTTGCAGGCTTTCTGCAGCTCTAGCATTTCCTTATCTCTGAGACAATCACATTTAGGATTACAGGGTTTTCTATCTCCAGGCTAATAGGGTCAAAATGCTTAGCTGCCCTCCTAGCTGCCAGTTTACAGCATTTTGCTAATGGAACATTTCCTTCCTTGGGTATTCTCTTGTCGCACTGCAATTTTAGGTGGTGGGGGCAAGTGTTCCTGTTATACAGGAGACTGTATTCCCAGATTAAATAAAGCAACAAAGCAATAAGAGTAACTTTTTGCTCACAAGTTTGCTGGCAAGGATTTCAGACAAAGGCAAGGGGGACTTCCATAACTTGCTCAATGGTTCTCCAGTTTCCACGTCACTTCTGCTCAGTCTCTCATTTCCGTTGCACTTGTATTCCCTTCATTGTACTACTGCTTAGTTGAGTATACTTGTTGATGTGTTGGAAGAACCCAAGTCCCATAGATTTCTGTCTACTCCAACTCTTTTCCTGAGAGGCTCTGCACTTGCAGTGCCCTGTTTCTTGTTTTTCCCTGGTATTATTCCTGCCTTTATTTTATGTCTCACTCTCACTACAGAAACCGACTGCAGCAATCAAAGGTCTGACAAATTGGCATCTCTGTGTATTGAAAAGTCGGGGAGTAAGGAAAAGAAAATGCAGTATGCAGACTATTCATTTATGCAAAATGGAGTCTCCATGCAAAATGGCATTACTTAGGGCACATTCAGACCCACAGAAATTGGTATTTCCTTCCACTCATGTCATTTCAAAGCAAGCTTTATGCCTTTGTGAGAAACTAGAACCTAATACATCCTAGTCTTAATGCAAAATGGGATGACAGTAACTTACCCCCAAAATGTTGAATTTCTGGTAGGCTTGTTTATACTTCTGAATGAGTTAAAGAAATAGGTTTTTTTTTTTTCTCCTATGGCACTTCAAGGCCATTATGTTGCACAGAAAGTAATAATTACCTGTCAGGCTCTCCACTTTGCACAGAGACTCATTTCTATAGAGGTGAAAATGTAATGGTTCACACAAATGCTCTTATTTTAAAGAATTTGGTGCAATCAGAGTGACCCTCCCATTTCGTGCCTGTTTTTGAAAACTACTTAAGGCAACCAATCTGGCAGGGTTTCCATTCTCGAGAGCTCAAGACAAGATGAATTAAAGTTAATTGGGGGTAAAATGAAGTACTTTAAAGAGTATCTCTCAAACTCACAAAACTGGAAGAAGCACAGAGAAGATCTATTCAATTATCCAGGGTTGTGAGACTTGTTTTGTGGAAACCATAATACTCAACCCACTTGGTCCTCTCACTGCCTCTGCCTGTGATCCCACCAGACCTCACAGGCTAAGCTGTAGGCTTGGCTGGATCTGTACTACAACTGGAGACTGTCAATGAAACTCAGATTTGGACCCCAGGATAGAAAGAGCTGCTCCCTATACCAGAGAATCACTTCACCAGCCTCACTTTACAGCCCACTCTGCTGGGTTGATCAGATTGGAGGTGAAAGGAGAGAGAACAGTAAGATTTTAGAGAATACTCAAGACTGAAGCCTTAATCAGTTATTTCCACAGTAGTTTCTGCAAGAAGAAGAATCCAACTCCAGAAAGTAGCTGCTATCTGAGCAATTCTAATATTCATTGCTAATCTCTACCAAATTAAAATTTATTTGCCACTAATACTAAGCCTTTTGGTTGAAAAACTAACCTGTTCATTTCACCCCAGAGATGGATGCATTTCAGAGTTGGCTGGAACAACCACCCCATCAATAGCTGTACCCCAGCATCAAAAATACAGATTCAACTTGCATGCAACCACTTACCAAAGCCTAAGTTTGGGAGTGGGTGCAGATTTAGATTAGATATTTGGAAAAAGTTCTTTACCGTGAGGATGGAAGGGCACTGGCAGAGGTTGCTCAAGGAAGTTGTGGGTGCCCCATCCCTGGAAGTGTTCTAAGTTGGACAGGGTTTTGAGCAACTTGATGCAGTGGAAGGTGTCCCTGCATGTGTCAGGAAAAGGAGAGGGAGTGGAACAAGACAGTCTTTAAGGTCCCTCCCAGCCCAAACCATTCTACGATACCTAAAGCTCTGCATAGGATCCAGCCGCAGCTGCACAGGGTGAGGGGCAGTAGCCTGCACTGGGCTCATGGATTATCTCATGTGCAGTGCAAAGTGGAAGCTTGACAAATTGTTACTTTTCTATGTCACCTAATGGCACTGTAATACAGATGAAACATGCCTCAGACTGGTCCAGACATGTCTTTGACTGCAGAACAGATTTATCATACTGTGTACAACCTATGATTTGCTCTGGGATCTCTCCAAGTGAAAGACAAGTCATTAGCGTCCTCTAAACATCCTCCAGGAGTAGTAACACAAAGAATAATCATGCACAAGCTTAGTTTTGAATAGGATCCTGATTTAAGCATCTAGTTTCTTAGCTTCCATAGCTTTCTGCATATGTGCTGATTTTCTTTCTCAGGGAGATCTGCACTCCTGGCTGAACCGGCCAGCAAATCTTAAGTTATATTTATTTTTGGAGTGGGTGGCTAATGAAAACAACATGGCAAGGTACCTGGGGAAGAAGGGCTTGTTCTGCTGTCTAGGTGCGTATGCTGGGCTCACTCTGCCTCCTGGTCAAGGCTGCTCTGTAACTAACTCACTGAACTCCCACTCACAGCACAGAGGCATCAAGTGCAGGGATGCTTGGAATATGAAATCAGGCCTGCTGCAAAGAGGGAGGGGGAGCAGGAGGAAGAGCTGTGCCCCACCTTTTCCATACGATTTGATTTAACCACAGCTACAGGCATCGCCTTCTTCACAGGTGACTCCCACAGAATTCCGGGCCATACCCTGAACTTCAAGTCTCAATCTGCAGAGTTGTGAATTGCCTGGATATCAAGTGGCCCCTCCAGGCCTCACATTCATCTAAGGTTGGCGAGTCCAGCACAGAGTGTTCACAGTCCAATTACAGGCATGACTAAGGAGCATACAGAGGCAAAAAGGCTGCACAGCAAGGAGCCCTTTCTCTTTGAAACACTTACATGCTTGGGCTAGTCTGAACCAGGATATCTTATATTGTGAATAGATAAAAACTGGCAGTGGTTGAGTTCACCATCTACAAGGATTTAAAGCAATTGTCCTCTATCATTACCAATGATAATTTCTCAGGGCAAATGCTTTGGTGGGCAGAACCTTGCCACTCTAAATAGAAAACCTACATCGATAGTGAATCATGATCTAGTTAAAGGCAATTAGCTTGCAAGCACATATGAAGATGACTGCGAGCTCAGAAAGCATTGATGGAAGGTCTTCGTTTAACTTCTTTTCTTCCTCAAAAACCCCAGCTAAATATTCTTTTTTCCTGCTTCCTTTATGTTGTTTCCCTTTGATGAGCAATAAATAAAGAGGCAGTTAAAAGCAAAACGCAAGCACAAAGCCCCACATTTGAAAGGGACAAAAACTCCATCTGTCACAGACCAGAAGTACCAGCACAGAGCCCACCTGCCAAAAAGATTTTATGTGTGTGTTAAGTGTGGCTTTAAGGAACAGAAATGTTCTTGCAGATAAAGGCAGCCACAAGAATCACTGAGGTGCACAGACAACAATTCTGTCCTCTGATTTCCTCTGCTGCCATCACTATCAGTCAAACATCTGAAAGAAAATTCAGTTTAGAAAATTGTATCCTTTGGAAACAGAAAAACAACCCACATAATCCAGAAATCCTTTAAGGAATACAGAACTTGAGCATCCTCCTATACAGCACCTTTGCAGAGAAATGTGCCAGGCTCCGTCCACCTCCTTTGCAGCAGCACTGTGCTCACACCCAGCAGCTTAAGTTCTGCATTGGCATGTGGTGAAATGCAGGTGGCTTTTGCTCCTTTCTTGATTCTGCATTAAGAGAGGGGACTTTGCTTTTCAGTCCTGCTCATAAAACACAGAAGGCAGAGGAATTTAGGATTAACATTTCTTTCACAGAAGTATAGAGGATTGAGTAGCCAGCTCTGCCAAACAAGAGGTCCCCTAAATAGCTCGGGTTACTCTGCACAGGTTTTGCTTTTGTTTTCATTCTGTTCTGTACACACAGATTCTGAAATATCCATCTGCTTCCCCAGAGCTCAGCTCTCCACCTTCACCTGGGGCACAGGAGATACTGCTATGCCTTTAGGTTATATTGAATTAGAAGAATTTTATTTGTTTGGCCAAAGGGCAGGACCCAAGTGCTGAAGATTGAAAGCCCAATGGGTAGTACCCAAGAGCAGAAAGCACAGACATGAAAAAGGAGCAGCTCTGTAGTAACCTAATTATGTGTCCTAAGATAGTACTTTAACGGACTTTATGTTAAAGATCTCAGCACTAACACTCGTTGGATACTGGCACCGCAGAACTAACACTTCACACTGGATAGAAGAAGCTCCAAATTGCAGAAATATCACCTGTGTCAGCACAGAAGATCAGAATCTGCTGTGAATCCAGACTGCATCCTGGTCACTCGATTACACAAGCAGACAAATGCAATCAAGACTTACCAAGTTATCTCCTTGGATAACTTGGGGACTTGGTAAGTCTTGATTGCATTTGTTTGCACATCACTTGGCCATAAGCGTTCCTCAGCTGGGAACTCAACTGGATGAGCTGACCCTATTTGGTGGGCTCCTACTGGAACTGCGGCAGCAGAGCAGCTGCAGGAAGGGGGCTGAGTTCCCTTTTGCATCACAGGAGCAAAAGACAGACACACAGGTCCAATTCATAGCTACCTCCTCCATGCTGGTAGAAAACCAGTTACTTTAATAGAGTTAGCCCTGATTTGCTCTAGGCAGCTTCCCTGCAGGGCACAGCATCAGCACCTCTGTCAACTTTGCATGTTTCCTCTTCCTAGTGACCTCTAGGCTGTATGCCTGCTTATTCCAACAACTCATCTTTGGGACACACAAAAATCCTGAATCTTCCAAAAGAGCCTATAATAACCACAGCTGCTACAGGCCACATTTTCCTCCTAGAGTCTTCTTGTGCCCTTCACAAGGGGAGGTGAAAGCTGCCAGGTGTTAGACACTCAAGCCTGAAGCAAACCTCATTGTTTTGCTTCTTTCCTAACACAGCTTTTCTTTCCTACAGAACCAAGATATATGCCATTGCATGCCTACAGACCTTGGTGCAAAGCTTAGCTGCTACAAAGCCCTGTCCTTCAATGCATGCTAGGTGCCTCTCCGTCCTCAGGTTTCATGCGCACTGCAGATGATGCCCTTCAGCAGGGTTATTTGGAACAGCCTCCTCCATCTCCCATTCCCTGCAAAGCAGCACCAGCCCCAGTGTGCCAGAGATGAAGAGTGGGTCTGAAAAACAACGGGCTTTAACACCCCTGCGCCCTGACCATTAACTATAATTGTATTCTACATCAATCACATAAGTTTTGCCCTTAAAGGTTATTAAGTATAATTTCTACTATGCAAATAGTTCCAGCTTCATTAATGGATTTCTGGTTTCTAGTAGAAGCTATTCTTTGATGAATGTCTCCAGATGTCAGTATCTGAAAAATGTATTGGGGCGAAGAAAATTCTCTCTGATGCAATGCAAAAAGGCCCATTGGAGAGAGGGGTTGTGAAAGATAGAAATATAATTAAAACAATTAAAATTCCTATCTCATGACCATTTACAGATGCTCCAAAGTGGCTCTAAATTAAAGGGAAATGTCACAGAACATGGATGCTTCTGCCAAAAAGCAGCATTAAAAATGACAAATTCCAAACAGCCTGAAGACTCTCGTTAAATCCAAGGAGCAGGGCTTTAAAAGCTCAACCAAGGCAAGCAGAGTGGGTAGAGCGAAAAGCAAAGGGAAATTCAGGTCCAACAGTCAGCTGCAGAAATGGAGGTGACCAGAGAAATGCTATCCAATGGAATAATCAGTGAACATAAGACCTATGGATTTTTACACTTATTCCCACCAGATCAGACATCTTTTCTATCTTTGTCTTTAACAGATGCACACTGTCTGTTACTACTAATTCAGTTACTGCCTTTTCCTAACCACAGGTTTATATTTTAAGTGTCCAAGCTGTAATGATGAAGGGTTTAATCCAGTATCAACATTTATTGGATGAAACCTCCCTTATGCACACACACCCCAAGTCCCAGATCAACGCAGAGGAGGCAGGGTGGCTGCTGTGTCCCTCATTCCCCCCCTGATCTACACCAGTGGGAGAAATCTTCCGGAATACCTTCTCATTTAAAAAGAGAGGAACCTCTGCTGGTGTCCTTGGATGGGGGACCTTGTTCTGGTTTGCTTTTTTTTTTTTCAAACAAAACAAAACTATCTGCCTAAACTTCTCCTTACATTCTCTTCCACTTAGGCTTACACTAGAGAAACTCTATTATAAGAAATGCAATAAATATTTATTGAACTGGTGAAAGCAATAGCATATGCTGAACACGCTCTGTTTTCTTGGAGTTTTTTCCCCCCCCTGCATCAAGCCCTTGTTCTGTCAGAATTGTTTTCATGTTAGTATTAGTCAGTCACTCCCCATGTGTCAGTAAATGCAAAACATGCCTGCTGTGAGACAGAGAGCGCGGGTGCCACTTTGCAGTTCCTCAGGATGTGAGCTGGCACAAAGACAAAGCACACACAAAGGATGACAGGCACCACAGCCTGCTTTTCCAAACAACAAACTGTGGAAATGATAATACCTTGGGAACAGGACTGGGGTGGAGTGGAGGAAGCACACAGACTTCAAGAAGCTGAAATTCAGCTGGAGAAGGTAGGGAAGGTTTCCATATTAGAAAGCAGAGCTGCACAGCACAGCTGCTTGAGGAAAGCAACATCTGTGCTTGGGGTCAGGTATTGCAGCCTGGTAACGAAGCCTATTAAGTGGCCATCTGTACATTGTTTCCTTCTTTACAGGTGTTTCAAAAGTACAGCTTATCATTACCTAATAAATGTTATGAATGTGGCCATATTATGCTGCTGTAAAGGAGATGGGGCTTCATTCCCTTTGTAGCCTGCAAAAAACATTAGCCCTGGATGCCTCAGGGGCTATGTGCTTGTTTGACTGGAAGCCTTCCTCTCTGGCTAAGGACTAGCCTAGACCTCAGGCTCAGGCTCTCTTCTGTGTGGTACTGACCAAATCACACAGGACCTGACCTCCAGAGCACTTGGGCATCACTCAGCACTGCTGAGCGGGCTGTTGATGAGCTGAGCTTCAAGCCCTTTGCTAAGCCTGAGGGCCAAGTCCAGCCACAGACACAGCCAGTGCAAGCCCTGGAAGAACTATCAGCTCAAAATCACCTTAGGGAAACCAAGCCAGGCATCCAAAATGAGGAGTGTGGACCCATACAATCTGATCTCACATCATACAGGAAGACTGTGGTACAGTCCGGAAATTAGCTCAGCCTTTCAGCTTGCAGTATAGTGCCACAACCAGAAGAAATTGTAGGACAGGAAATTATTGTTGACTGGATCCATCATTATTCTTTTACCATCTGTTCCTTCAGGTTGGTGTTTTTCATAGCTCATACCGGTTTTCAGCATCGCATCCAATTTTTGCTAACCAGAAGCTGAAAATAAAAAAGCAGCTTAGATCTCGATCAGGAGTTCACCTTCAATTCCCAGGGAAGATCTCAGTCATGAAAAATGCTACAAAATCATTAATGAGCCCTTGTAGTAGAGACCTCTGTTTAATCTCCCATCCATCAGATGGCACCTTTGATATTGCAATGACACAGCTTTCCCACAACACCTGGCACTTAGATACATAGTGCTTCACCTTCTCTAAGCATTTAATTGGCATAATAGATTAATGTTTATCGATTAACCCATTTAGAAGGAGACCACCACGCTCCATGTTTCTGGCCTCTCCTTTCAGCATATAGCCTTTAGCTGCTGGATAGGAGGCAGCTAATTAACCTCTTAATGTCCAGGATTTTACAGGTTGCTGTCAACCAGCCATGTCACAGGCAGGGGGCTTGGAATACCCCCATGGATGTGCAGAAAGGTTAGCACAGTCAGCATCTGCTAATCCTTCCTTATGTCATCACTAGATTTGCAATTAAAACACCTCCCACTTGCCATGGGCAAAGAGCACACACCTGGGCTGGTACTGATGTTCAGGTGGCATGGAATACCTGAACATAGACTTCAGCAGGCACCTCCAGAAGACTAAACTCTTCATGATACTGTGATCATTGGTGATGTTATCATAGTCATTTGATGGGGTTTCAGAATAATTATATACTTGACCACTAAGATTTCCAAGGTATTCATGTGCACTCACACACCCACTATGAGCACATATATTCCCATAGATACTGCCTTTTACAGAATCAGAATCAACTCACAGGTTTGCTTTGTGGGTAAGGCTGGGTATCTTCCCGCAGAAACACCTTAGCCCATACTGAAGCTATGATTCCTTTGGTATTGTAGGGAATTAGAAGCCACTGAGTAACATTCATGGAGGTTCTGGAAAGAAGACTCATCCACAAAAGTCTCTGTTAAATCACTTCAACAGTAAACCATCCTCTATTTCTACAAATACTATTAAAGGAATAATGTCTAGCTGCTTGTTTAAACTTGCATTACTCAATATTTTCTTTCTACCAGATACCCTGTGCCTCTGGAAACAGCTTCCCCCTACTCCCCAAGCCTCGCCCAGGCTTCCCAGACTCAGCCTATACTTGAAGGCAGATCCTGGAGTCATATCCTTACTTCTTCCATTTATTAAACAAACTCTCCCACTAAACAATTACAGAAGTTTTCCAAAGCCCAAAATCACTAACATAAAGGAGTCCCATGCCACTAGGCAGTCTGGCACTTGGAACATTTCTTTTCCCAAGTAACACTCAATGGGGCAAAAGGAAACAGCCTCAAGCTGCAGCAGGGGACATTTAGATTGGATATTAGGAACAATTTTTTCACAAAAAGAGTTGTCAAGCACTGGAACAGGCTGCCCAGGGAAGCGGTTGAGACACCATCCCCAGAGCTATTTAAAAGATGCATAGGTATGGTGCTTGGGAACACAAGTTTAGTGGTGAACTTGGCAGTGTAATGTTAACTCAATGACCTTAAAGTTCTTTCTCAACCTAAACAATTCTATGATTCTGAGTATCCATGCATAGGCACCACCAGGAAGCAAAGAAAGGCTATTTTAAATGTCTGGGCTTCCCTCTCTTCAGCAGAGCATACAGGTGCCTTCACTTCAGTCAATGAACTTAAAGGATAACCATCAGCTTAAGAGAAGGCTTAGCAAGCACAAATACTGCCTGTAACAAAACACTTTTGGATAGAAATAATATTCTTCGACAACTTCTTTGGCTAGAATTTAATAAGTGAGAAATCAATGCTATAATCAAATGTAATACTTATTTCCTAGAATAATCCTCTGACACAGCACTTGCTATTTCAGCTGATTAGAAGCATTCCTCAAATAACAGGAATTCTTGATCAGTAACGCAGGAGTCCAAGGCAAGTTTTCTTATTTTAACCTAAGGCAGTTACTTCCCTTCATCCTAAATGTTTACAAGGGGAGAAACACTTGTAGGAATTCTTCTGTAGCCATCAACTTAAACATTATATTCTCCCAGCAGTGGATAAATAGTGGATGATTAAGCTTTTGATGCCTAAACACCGATGTGCTTGGAATTAACAGCCAGACCTGTGCTCCGAAGGTCTGTTCTTTGTTTTTCATATTTCAATAGACACGAGCAGAGAGGGAATCTCAGATTGCAAGACTCAGCAAGGGAATGGAGGAAAGACCTGAGGCAACAGCAATGGGATGCTGCCAGTCCTGGGTGAGTTCTACAGGTGGGAAACATCTATCTTCAAAAGACTCGCTGTCAGACAAGATAGTTTTCAATAAAGAGATGAAACTGATGGGAGGTTTTCTCTCTGCATTTCTGCCTGCTTTTGGCAGAGTAGGCCTGCGTGTGCACGAAGGGGTTATGACTAGACAGCAAATAGTAAAGCTTTCCCTTCTTATCAAGGCAGAGCAGCTGAGACAGCCTCTTCTATAGTTGGCTTTTTAATTGAAAGATTAAGTGTTCTCTGATGCAGTTTGCATGAGACAGCATTTCAGAAGAGTCACCCAGAGTCCAGGTGTTCCAATACTTTGATAGCCCCTGGGATGAAATGGGTGAGGGTCACCAGCATGGGGAGAAGGCAAGCCAGAGTGTCTCACCCCCAGGTCAATGTGTGCCCATAAAGAGCTTGATAATCACCCCCATTACAAGCAGGTGCACTTTAAGCTTGGTGGTAGGAGACTACACAAATGCCTCAATAACAGAGGCATTGCAGAGACACATCCTCATCTTTGTTTCCCAGGTGGCTCATGCTTTCTGGTGCCAATGCAGCAGGACCATCCGGATCACAAGCATGTGGAGTGAGAGCACAGATGGAAGCAGAAGAGCCCTGGGCTGGGTCTCTGGGGATAAGTTTTAAAGACACAGCCAGCTGCATCTACTGGTGAGAATTGAAGTTACTGCCTGGGGAAGGGGATTGTCTTGACTCAGGAGATACTGCAGAGGACAAGTTGGCAGCAGCATTAGAGAGACTTTGATCATGCAGTTTAAGCTCCCATTTAGGCCATCAAATTTCATTCATTTAACCTATCTTTGACTCCTGTAATCCCCCAAGGAAACAGCGAACACTCCAGCACTTCTACCCAGTGGAAAAGAGCCAGGAGATAGCTTTAACATCTCACAGCAGAACAGAGGCAGAGGAGCTTCATCCTGCTACATCCCCCCTCTCAGCTCAACTGCTCCTGGCATGCCCAGCTGCCCCATGTCCTGACAGAGCAGCTGGGAAACTGAGCTGATGGTGGGATGCAGAGACACACAGTCAGCCCCACATAGGTACAGCATAATGTCCTTTTGGTCATTTCAGTGTCACAGAAAACACCCAGCCCTTCACAGGCTGATTTGCCAGGAATAATCCTCAATCCCTTCAAAACTGGGAATGAAAAAATCCAGGCCATAAAATCCTGACATCTACACTACGTAGCAGAGAACAGAGGTGACAGCCAACACAGTGGGAAACAGGAACCAACAGTAAACACCTCCCCAAGAGATGATTCCTGTCAAAATAAACAGATGCACATTTCTACCTATTATTGCCCAGCCATCCATAGCTCAAGACTTATTTCCAGTCTTTAATGGTTCATTACTAGGAGAAGAAAAAAGAAAAGGCAGTGTAAACATGAGAAGGCACATTGTGTGAGCATCATCTGCTTCATGTTTCAACACCCAGGGCAGCTCAGGGATCTCCCAGCACTGCTGCATATGGGGACACAATGATTTTAAATACAGCAAATTTAGGAGTTTTGTTTCAACTGGGTTGAAGAAAGCATTTTAAAGGGAAGATGGGGATTTTTTTTTTTTCCAGCTGATAATGAAGTTCTGATTTGTTTGAATCAGGCTTAAAAACCAATAAAGTCAGTAAAAGAAGAGGAAATTTTCTTCCCTTTAAGCCAAACAAAACTCATCCATCACCCATCTGTCCACCTTGCACCTCATTATTTATTATTCAAGACTCAACAAGCTAGCATGCCAGTTAAGATGTTCCCTGAAGAAAGCTGGCATCTAGACAGACAGCGACTGCTATCAAAATGTTTCTTTTTGATTTCTCTGCCCTCCCTCACTCCATCCCTTGTGTTGGGAATAAATACAAAACCTATAAAGTAAATAAAACACTTTTAATGAACCAGCAAAAGCAAGAGAAAAACAAAACAGAAGCCTGTTTTCTTTAGTCAGACTTTATCAGTGCTCCATTAAATCACCCTCTTCATGGTCCCTTTCATCCTCCTGAATTCTCTCCTGTAAGAGAAAATCTGGTCTCTCACACACAGGCTTCTGGATACAAGACAGCTGTTGTTCAAACCACAGGTGCAAAACTACAGCCATGATGCATCTTTTCCATGCATCCTTCTAATGAGATGATTTAGCTTAGTGGATCCTGGAAAAGCTGGTACCATAACTCAGAAGCCTCCTCTCAGCTGCTTGCAGCTGAAGCAGTCAGCAGCACTGCCAGGGCTGAGACCATGCCAGTCATGCACTGACACCACACTCTTGTGGGCACAGAGAAAGCCTGAAGGTCAGTGTGAATGCAGCCTCCATTCACTAGGGACTACCTGTAGGTCTCCTTAATGCCAAGATGATACTTCCCAAAGTGGCACTGCTTTATGGCTAGGATATGCTGGCAGCCTCCAGTCAGTTTGTCTCCGCAAATAGATCCTCCAGCAAGAATCCCCCCAGTTTGCATCGCACTGCAAGTGACAGTGCTGCCCAGGGGCATCTGTTCCAGTCGTGCCTCTGACACACCATGAGCCAGCCATGCTCTGGTGTCGCAGCATGCAGGCAGCATGCTTGGCTTCCACATCAACTGACTCTGCCATGCATGTGAACCATACTCAAGATTTTCTAGCCATGGATCTGAATTCCCACTGCCCAATTCACTGAAGGATAAACACACAGGTGCAGCTTTCACCTCCTCCTCCTCAATTTCAGGATTTAGCTGTGAGCCCCACAAGGCAGCCCAACATTGAGCCATGCACTACCCCATGTTAAATCATAAGCCTGCAAAAAGAAAATAAAGCCCCAGATACCTTTGAAAATGAGGCATTTCACCCCACTCTCCCAGAGAACAGCCTTGCAGCAGAGATAGAAGAGGGTAAATGAAGTATTTTCCTCTTCACAATTGCACCTTCCTATTTTTGTATCTTGTACCACATAACATTCTCCATTATAACACTTCCTGCAGAATATTTATCTGGCAAAACATAAGCCAGAAAAGGTGAGATTGATTTTTTCCCCCTCTGTTATCTCAAAGTTTCCTGCCTGTCAAATTTTCACACATTGGCTGATGTGTCATTCATGTAATACATAAATAAAATTTAAGCAGAAATGGATCTGCAAGTGCCCATGTTGAGGGCTCTATCTTGTGCACTCAACAGGCACCTCTGGGGGCAAACAGCTTACATGGAGGCTGAGTGAATAGAGCTGATGAATATAGAGAAAGCTCAGACTGGTACTTCCCCAGAGCCAGGCTCACAGTGCTTGGAGCAGAAGTCAAGAAGGGACCACACAGCTATGTGTCACAAATTGGGCTTTGGTACATAGGCTCATGCAGGTGATGTATGGTGTTTGCCACCCCCAGCTACAGCTGTTCAAGCACAACACAGTCCTGGCATCTCAGGACAGTCACATGTATCCCCACTGCCAAAAGGGATACAGACTCAGAACAAAATCTGTAAAGGCAAACACATTTATCACCCATTCACTAGCAGGACTCTGCCGTTACTGGGGGTACCACAGCATCCAACAAAGAAAAACAATCAGAGACTCTGCTAATGTTTTAGGAAAATGATGCATCGAAGGATGTGCGTTTTGTTGTTTGTGTTTTTTAAAATACTCACTCCCTTCCCCCCAGTCTTTTTTCTTTTTTTATTCCAGTAACTTCTACTAGTAAGCCAATGCCTTCCATTCGCAAAATTCATTACAATAATTAAAGTTTAAATCCTACTCAGCAATAAACCAAGACAAGGAGTAAATGATTTCTCCCTGGTTGTGTTGCAAGGGGGAGAAGCCCTGGACATCCACAGGGGCATGACACCCACTGCTGCACACACGGCTGTGTCAGGGCTTCGTAATGGAGAGCTGCATCTTCTTCAGCTTCACTGGCTGAAGTATCATGTCACCTATCATATCAAGTTACCAAAAATGCTTAAAATAGATGTACTACTAACAGCGCTTAGCTCCACATGCAGTACCCAAAGCACAGGGTTCTGGTAGGGAAACTGGTCTTTTCAAATATCTTGTCTCTAGAAACAGCAGCATAGACTAAAATGTCATTTATTTCATAAATATAAAATAGCAAGACTTGCAGTTCTCCCTGGTTTTTATGAATCTGCTTTAGTCCTTTAGCTCCTTATTCATTTGCACTTACCTTTTAGTCTGATCATGGAAAAGGTTTTGGGACAAGTACAGAGGAAGAATAAAAACATAATGGTTTCTCACTGCTCGAGGGCATAACTCTAATTAGAAGAACATTCTTGCTTTTAGCACCCAGACTTCTCTCTCCAGAATCTGAACTTTGACATTTTCAAACTGAGATTTAAAACAAGAAAATAATTCTCAGTGCCATGATGAAGTGCTGCCTGCATTGTACAATGGAAAATGGGAGGGGTGAGGGAGAAAGAGATTCAAGGCTAATAGACTTATCAGGGAATTTGAGTTAGGAAAAATGCAGATTTATTCACCAGCATGTTCACACACCAGCACTGCAGTGGCAGTTCTGTGCAGTGCTGGAGTACCTGAACATACCTATATGATGCAGTGTTCTGCTTGAATGAGTATGGGCACTAATACATATGCACTGAAAAGAGTAAATTCACATACACATTGATCTGATGCAAACTGCCATGCACCAACACACAGTATACTGTGGCTGAGTCCATATTGCTGCATGGCTTGTGGGCAAACCTGCTGTTTAGCAGTGACATGAGAGATCTGTCCCTCTTCACATGCCATGCTGCTCAGTTTGGTTTCACTTCCCTGCAGTCCATTCACTTTTACATGTGAAAACCTTCACAGGTGATATAGGCATCTCTGATCCCATCTCACGTGGCTACGCATGACAGTTAACAGGCGTAAAGCAATCAGTACTACACATGAATTCTCTGTGGCCACAGCTCTACATGCTCCCACTCTCAAACACAAGGATCCGAGTGAGTTTTACCTGCCAAGGTACCCTGCATCATTAACACTGAATGGTATCTGTGAGCACAAAGATTTTTCTGACTCACTTCAGAAAGCATCCTTTGAGTAAAAGCAGATAGAGATCAAATATGTAAATCCCTGGGGATATACCCAGGGCCAGGCCAGTCTTTATGAAGTAACTTGTCCTTGCTCCATCTCCAGATGCAGTTGCTCATCCCAAACTAAAACCACCAGCTACAGACCATGTCATCTTTAACACACAAACTCACATAAGCAGATCAGACATACTGATACATAAATATATATACATGCATGTACAGGAATCTCCTAGAACTCGAGGGAATGCTTGCTCAGTGCTGCTCTGGGCACCAAGTATTTCATAGTGCCTCCACTCCCATTGCACCTCCTCCAACACGATTCCCATTAGGCTTAGCTGCTCCTCCACCCCAATCCCAGCAATTGTAGCCCAGGATGCTCTCAAAACCTCTCCTGCATGCCCCTGGCTATATAAAGAAAGAAAGCACCCTTGCATAGGACAATCAGAATGGTTGCAGTCAAGGTCATCTTCTTCAACACACACTCTAGGATTGCCCTTATTACCGTGGAAAGAAATTACTTTTGAAATTAGATACAAATATTACTTAGCAAAGTCCTCCATTCCAAAAGCCACTTTAAACAAACCACACTGACACATACCTGCAAGGCCAAGCACAGTGAAAACACTGCTTCTGTAACCAGAAGATTTTGCAGAAGCCCCAGAGCCCATATCAATCCACTGGGGTCACAGCTGCTTGCTAGCAGAGATGTGCAGAGAGGTCCAACATTAGATGTTCCTAACCTACAATTACTCAATTTTTTCTCTTAAGAAGCTATACAACTTAGCAGTTAGAAAGACCATACAGATAACACAGCACTTTAACTGCAAACATACTCTCCTCCCCCAAACACCAAATCACCCCTCTATACCATTGCTACCCTACTTGAGGGATGCAGCCTTTTAGTACCTACGTATGTCATAGAGCAAATTGGCATCACATGATGCTGAGGAATCACAGGTGTGCCAAACTAACACCTTATTTTCTGTATGCCGTTAGCATAGAGCCCACTTTACTCTTGTGATATGTCAACTGTAAGTTTAAAGAAGAAAAAAGTGTATTTTATAATTAGTTTCTTATAATCAGCTAAAAAGCATTCACCCTCAGATTAGGAGCAGGAAAACCAAGGAAAGCAATATAACCACAACCTCAAAAGGCAAAAATCAATGGACACAAGATCAAAAAATAAACACACACAGTTTTTACAGGTTTGGAAGCAAGAGTCATTAAAAATGGTATTTTGCAAAGAGACATTACAATTGACGAATAAATGCTAATATAAAATCAACATATTTTACTCCACTTTAACTTCAATCCATAGGTTACACACTATAGTTCTTTTCTTCTTGTAACAGGAGTAATTAAATTGTTATCACCCTCAATCAATATTAGTATTAATTTTATTTTAAACATCAATATAGAGGAAACATTTACTAACAGCAAATCAAACCCCACGTCTGCATGGATTTCCATGTTGAAAACCATTTCATCAGCTAATGTGAACAAATGACTGAATCATTTCAATAGTTCATTTCCAGCACATATTCCTTTACAATGCACCTGTAGCTGTGCCTAATGTGACAGAGTCGGAGTGTTTTACAAGTGAAAACCATGCACGCCAGTAGGGCAGACTACTCGCTGCACCGCCCCTGTAGGAAAGGAGACTTCATAGCTCAGCATTAACCTGACTGGAAGAAGCACTGATCTTGCAATATAGAAAGCTAATGATTCATTTGGAGTCCTCATTCTGTATAACATCTTTAGAATCATAGAATGATAGAATGGTTAGGGTTGGAAAGGACCTTAAGATGATCTAATTCCAGCCCCCCTGCCATGGGCAGGGACACCTCCCACTAAACCATGACACCCAAGGCTATGTCCAACCTGGCCTTGAACACCA